>JASAMX010003300.1:0-45248 GCA_030248175.1 Microlaimidae sp. YZB2_3 | reverse complement strand
CGAGAACTTGTTAGGGCAGCTTTAAAAACATAATTTTTTACACCAGAAGGTCAAAGTGTTACATTAGAAAAAAAATAGTTTGTTTTTGATATTTTTATATAAATCAACTATTAGCTTTTAATTATTGTTGATTCAAAAAACAGTTGACTTGACATTACAAAAACAAAAAATCTTCTTCATGTTCAGCAGTTAATTTAACATCTAAACAGGTTTAAAGTTGTTATTTTTTGGTTGTTTAGGTTGATTTTTAGGTTTTGCTTAGGCTTTAGGAAAAAAGTTTTTTTGTCTTTAATCAGGAAGTGATATTTTTCGAAGATATGCAGAATGTATTTTTTCTGGCGTCGCCAAACTTTCCTACGAGTTCTAACTTTTTCATAATATGTTGCTTAATATTTTAAACGGTTAATATTTTTGAAATTAAGTTTTCTGCTTAGGTTTGCTTAGGGTTCACATTTTAGCTTTATAGGATCGAGAATCCTAATTTTAAGTAAAACATTCAAAAGGTGTTAATTTAAAAACAGCAAGTTTTTTAAAAATATTTCGGACACTCAAAATGTTTGATTAAGAATAAAATTTTTATTTTTTTTTGTGGTTTTTTACAAATTCTTTGATCTGAAACCTCGAGTATTTTTTATGAATTTTTTTTATTAAAAGAAAAAAAATGAAATGACGAAAAAAACAAAAAAAGGATGTTGTTTTTAATATTCAAATATTGGTTACATGATTTATAACAAAGGGGAAAATTTATTCTAGAGTGAACACCAGAATAAATCTTCCCCTCTCTGTTAAGAATTTTATGCAAATTTTTGCTGTATGCTTTAACACAGGGGGGAATAAATATTCTGATGGGGGAAGATCTGTTCTGGCGTGAACCGGAATAAATCTTCCGGGGGGGAAGATCTGTAATGGGGGAAGATCTATTCTACGACACCGGCATTAACTGTCCATTTTTACAGTGTTATTGTTAAGTTATTGTTAAAAGGGGTAACAATAATTATTTGTCCATTATACTTATTTAAATTCTGAAGCATCAATAATTTTGTAAATATAAATAAATAACCATTATTTTAATGTAATATTGCTTGGTGGATATAAAATAACCAACAGTACCAAAGTTTTTTTTCAGCCAATATGATCACTAATACATTCCTGATTAATGTTTATTATAGCCTGCATTAACTATGTCATAAATTAATATAAATTTTTGGAAACAAAAAGAAATTAATTATAATCGGAGTTCCGGAATACATTATAGGGTATCTGACTTAATTTCGGCCAGGCCTCAATTTCGGCCACCAATTTAGGGTGATAGAAAATTGGCTTATTTTGAAAACACAAACGAATTAGAACAAAAGTAACTGGATGAATGTTGAATAAAGTGTTTTTGCAAAAGTTTTTTATTTCTGTTAATCTGAATTATCAACATTTTCATACAAAAAGTGAATTTTTTGTGATTTTCCAGATTTTTGCTTTGTGTTTAAACTGAAACAAATTTAGAACGAAGCACTATATAACCTTAAAATAACTTCTATTTAAGGTTCAAAATTGTTAATTTTCATGTTTTGATATTTTTTTAAAAATCACTTTGCAATGCGTTTAACTAACTGCGTATTTTAAGATTCCGTGAATTTCAGCCACCTTAAAATTCACGTGAAAGAAATATTTAACACGATTTGCACCATCATATGTAGGGGTGGGGTTACATAACACATAATTTACTAGGTTGTATTAAATTATGATAGACCGGAAGGAATTTCCCAAAAATAATATAGAAACACATTAAAAAAGTCAGGTTATTTTCTTGGCGGTGGGATGCAATCATATAGTAAATATAATAAATATCAATATAAATGGGGTTTCCCCGCAGCCAACCCACCACTTAACACGATATAAAGTACCAATGCTTTAAAAAGTTGTGAAAGTAAGTTAAAACACAGTAAAAATGTCAGGTTATTTCCCTTGGCGGAAGGATGTATTCATAATAATTCTGTAGTAAACATCTGTGCGGGCTGGAGTAATCCAACTCCCAATTGACTAAAGGTAAACCCAACGTGGCAGCAAAAGTTGTTCATTGGGCTGAAAAATGCCCCCCATTAAGTAACCACTCAAAGCACGAGAATCTGACGTCACTCGTATCAGCCAATCAGAATTCAGAAAATAAAAGATTTGAAGTAGAAATCAACTTCAGATGGTAGTTTAGTAATAATTCTTATTTTGTGACATAAAAAAAGAAAATAGCTGTTTAATAAACACGTGAACACACTGTTGCAGCTACGTTTGGTTTGCTTTTAGGTTTGAACTATCAATAAACCGGTTATAGGAAATTCTCAAAGATTATTCAAATGCAGTAAAAAAAACTCAGGTTATTTTCTTGGCGGAGGAATGCAGTCAGATATAAAACATCAAAGATAGGCAAGGGTTGGTGTGGAATTATTCCACTTCTAAACTTTTTTAACGTCTTGTTAATCCTTAAAGTTGATAATTTTGTGTTATGTAATCGTTTTTTGGCTTTTAGGCTTTTGTTTTTTTGTTTTTTTAAAACATAAAAGGTGGCCGAAATTAAGGCGGATTTTGTTTTTTTTTTGTTATTTTTTGGTTAAAAACAAAAAAAAACTTAATAGAGTGAAATGAAATTTTTACCAGGTTTTTTTTAAAGTTTGCTGGCTGTAACAAAAGCCATTTTATGTTAAAATATTTTTTCACACCAAATGAAATTCAACAAAAAACATAATTAAAACTTGTGTTTTTTAAGGTTTTGACATAATTATTTAAAGTCTTGCTAATAGCTATAAAAGTTTGTAAACGGAAAAAATAAGTTATATGTACGATGTACAAAAAACAATACCTAAGGATAAATTTGCAACCTTTAAAAATATTTATCGTTCGTTTCAGCAATAGTTATAGCCAGTTTTTTTCGAGATGGCCAAAGTTAATTGCACGCACCGTAAGTTCGGCCAGTATAAAAAAGTTTAAACCTCCACTGATTTTTAAGTGTAACAGAAATTTTTAAATTTTGCACTGGAATAACAGAAATAGCTGTCGTTTGATTTTCAGACCGAATTCTGGCTCGATTAGAAGAGCCAGAAAAAAATATTCAAAAAAATAAAAAAAGTGGCCAAAATTAAGTCAGCTACCCTAATTCACTTTGTTATTATTTACATTTAGTTGTTTTTCTTTGCTTTTATGTTTTTATAAATTAGTGATGTTTCCCGAAGCTTCAAGTTCCGAAGCTCTATTTTTAGAAACTCCGGTAACTCCCGGGGTTCCCGAGCTTCGTCCTATTTTTGAACTTTTTCATAATATATTTAAAAATTAATGCCAGAACTACTTTTTCAAAATTTTTTTGTATCTTAATTATTTTTTTAGACTTATTAAAAACAATAAAAATGGTGTTATAAATTCAAATAAAGTAAGTTCAACTATATTTTAAGCTAAAAAAAACTTAAAATCGTTAATTTAAGAGGCGAACCTACGGAAGTTCGCAGCTTTAAAGCTATCTCCGCTTTAAATGGTCGAAGCTCCGGAATATGATTATGAAGTATTACCGTAATGAAGGATTACCGTAAGGATTACCGTACTGTCGATTAAAATTCAAAATGTCAAAGCAAAAGAAATTGTTAAAATAGTTTAAATATTCCAAAGCGGGAACGATTTAAAACGCGTATACTACATTCATACTAAATTAAATAGCTCCATAAAGGTGATTAAATTTATGGCGAAAGCCTGTATGACAAGGTAAATGGGAAAATTGATTAAAATTACAATCGGGCCACGCTATAGTTTGATGAGAGCTATAAAAACGAATAACACATTTTAGAGATATTATTTTCTTATTGACTTTTTAGATTAAAAGTTTAGCTTATTCACAGTGGCATTCACAGCTTATTCTTATTCTCTTTATATGTAACAATTTAGTAAAAACTTAATGGGAAAAGAAGAAAGGAATGTCAAAATTTCTCATCTAAAACAATATTTGGGCAAAACCTTTTTGCGAAATTTCGTTTGTTTATAGTTTTTTAATGGCTGAAGCTAATTCGTTCTGAAATATATATGGAAGACATAAAAATAATAATGTTTTATTACCAAAAGCTCGTAAAAATAAATGACTGAATCCCTATCGAACCCACCAACTGACTATTAAAAAGCTATACAAAAATTTTAAAATAGAGCCTATCGTTTTAAATCTAATATTTTTTAATATTTAAAATTAAGGTTTATTTCTATTTTTATTATGTAATTATTTTATATTTTTTGCTTCTTCTCCATTTAACCAAAGGAGTAGTTGAAAAACATTTATAAACAATAAAAAAAATAAAAAATCCGTAAACAAACATAAAATTACTAAAATTATTAAATACATTTTTCCAATTTTTGCTATCATAACGATTTTTTTATTGTAGTAAGGCATACTAAAAACTCATAGATGTATTTAAGCCGTTAGGAAAAATATTATACACTTCTTAATAATAGGTCCAGTTCAATCAATCACCTTAGCTTAAGATAATATGTCACCAGAAACAAAGTTACATAGCCTAATATAAATGCATTAGTATAGAAACAATACGCTTCTTATTAGCTTTAATATTTTCTACCAAGCATTGAAGCCTTAGTGGTAATCTCCATTCTCAACAGAACGTTTTTTTTTCTTATTCACAAACTTTAATAAATTTAATTTTTAAAAAAAAACAATAATAGTCGTTGTTAGCTGGTATGACTTTTACCATTTTACATTTACGAATAAAGTTCTTTAGTGTTTATTCAGAGGGATATTGGGCGTAAAAGGGTTATTTCTGGTGAGAGAATAATTACATTTCCTACAGGAAATCTTCAGAAATCAAAAGGATTTGCCTATTAGGTGCGGTTTTTCTCCGGCACAAAAAGGCGACAAGCCGGGACGTTAGATGGACAATGAATGAGGGGATTTTCGGTAATATGAGAATCTCAGCAGACAGCTGAAGAAGAAAGTAAATCTAATTTCAGCCTGTTATCGCCTTTTTGTTTTTCCACTTCGGGACTTAGATTAATGTAAAAGAATTTTTTTAATACCAACTAAAATTAATAATTTTTATTCAATTAATCATAATCATCAAGATTTTTTAAAATAGTATATGATCTTGTTGCTCATTATTTTAGCAGTACACTCTATTTCTTAAAAAGTTTTGCTATTTAAATTTTGGTTGAGCTATAATATGTTTTTGCAGTAAAATCAGTACAATTAGGGTATCTGACTTAATTTCGGCCAGGCCTTAATTTCGGCCACCAACTTAGGGTGTTAAAAAATTGGCTTATTTTTAAAACACAAAAGAACTAGCACAAAAGTAACTGGATTAATGTTGAATAAAGTGTTTTTGCAAAAGTTTTTTATTTTTGTTATTCTGCATTATCAACATTTTCATACAAAGAGTGAATTTTTTGTGATTTTCTTAATTTTTGCTTTGTGTTTAAACTGCATCAAATTTAGAACAAAGCACAAGATAACCTTAAAATATCTTCTATTTAAGGCTCAAAGTTGTTAATTTTCATGTTTTGATATTTTTTCAAGATTACTTTGCAACGCGTTCAACTAACTGCGCATTTTAAGATTCCGTTAAATTCGACCACCTTAAAATTTAGGTGAAAGAACCTGCCGTTTTTTACTGTTTTTAAATATCATCGTACTACTGTATTTATAGAGAATTTTTTTGCTCGTTTGACTTTTTTTGACGTTTTTTAATCCAAAAATAAAAATTCAACAAAAAATACAGGTTATTAAAACTTGTTTTTTAAGGTTTTGACATAATTATTTAAAGTCCTGCTAATAACTATTAAAGTTTGCAAACGAGAAAAATTATTTTATTTCTACCAAGAACAATACCTAAGGATAAATTTGCAACCTTTAAAAAATTTTATTGTTTGGTTTGGCAATAGTTATCGCCAGTTTTTTCTAGGTGGCCGAAGTAAATGCCTCGCGCCTTAATTTCGGCCACTATAAAAAAACTTTAAACCTCCACTGATTTTTAAGTGTAACAGAAATTTTAAAATTTTGCACTGGAATAACAAAAGTAGTTATCGCTTGATTTTTAGACCAAATTTTGGGTCGATTGAAAAACCAAAAAAAAAACTTATCCAAAAAAATAAAAAAAGGTGGCCGAAATTAAGTCAGTTACCCTACAGCAAACCGTTCACTTCTCGTAACAGTTTATCATACAATTTTTTTTTCATACTCACAAAATTAAGTTTCATTAGGCATTTATTTATGTCCAATTTTTTACAGCGGTCAAAAAATAATAAGTTTGAATTTTTCTTTACTTACTAAGACTAAAAAATTAGAGATCATTATTTGAGATTTAAAAAACCTACAAAATATGAGTTACTAGCAGTACTATGGCTGGTTTGTGTATTTTTTAACTAAATCAAATATGGGAATCATTATAATAACCAATCATAACAAAGCCATTAAGTAATTTATTTACAATGACTTTTAGTAGCTATAATTGCCTATCGATTGGTTTCTGACACGTTTTTCTAAGTATCTTGATAGAGTTTTTTTTTGGTCATTGATATTTAAAAATTTTGTTTACCAAAAAAATTTACGTATAAATTTTTATTTTCCAAATAGAAAGTTGTTGCGAAACCTTGGAATGGAAGATTTTTTAAGCATTTTTAATTGAATAAACTGAAAGTTAGGTAAAAATTAGCATAATGTTAAAAAATTTCGATCTGTTAAGATTGATCAGCTACACATTAATAGCAACACAAATCGCTTGTGGTGGGGAGCATATATGCTCCCCGCCATTTTCTTGTATAAAAGACAATGGATGGAATTGAAGACTAGAAAGGTCAGAAACTAACTTATCTAATCTTAACTTATTTTATTATCTGAAATAAAACAGTATAAAAATATACTTATTATGAAAAGAATGGTAGATAGAAAGAGCTAGTCAAAAGTAGAATACATATGTATGTTTAGCCTATTTTTTAAAACAAAAAATAAATAAACATGTAACAACTGGATTTTAAGTTGAGTAAATAAACGAAAAATTGGTAAAAATACCTGCAATGACAGTTGAAAAATCTAGTCTCTCGTTTGACATAAAAGACGTGTCATTAATTTACGGCGACACATTTGAAAAAATTATAAAATATTGTCGCCGAAAAATTGCGTCTAGAACAGTAATTTTAAGAAACGGGAAGAATACATAAAATTAATTAATTCTTAATTAATTAATTTCATGTATTTTCGGTAACGGTTATTTTTAACAAAATAATAAAAGATTATCACTAAACAGTGTTATTAAAGTAATGTTTTTTTTATATTTATTGATTTCGACAAATGTGGCACACAAAATAATTTGTTAAAAGGATTTATTTTATTATTAATAAACTTATAAGCCATGAAATCAAAGATTAATAAATATGGCATTAAGATGCTGCCCAATCTGTTTCAACTTACAAGAAAAAATAATAGAATTTTTCTGAATAGGGTATCTGACTTAATTTCGGCCAGGCCTTAATTTCGGCCACCAATTTAGGATGTTAGTAGAAAACTTGCTTATTTTTAAAATACGAAAGAACTAGCACAAAAGTAACTGGATTAATGTTGAATAAAGTGTTTTTCCAAAAGTGTTTTATTTTTGTTTTTCTGCATTATCAACATTTTCATACCAAAAGTGATTTTTTTTATTTTCTTAATTTTTGCTTTGTGTTTAAACTGCATCAAATTTAGAACGAAGCACTATATAACCTTCAAATAACTTCTAATTAAGGCTAAAAGTTGTAAATTTTTATGTTTTGATATTTTCCTCAAAATCATTTTGCAATGCGTTTAACTAACTGCGCATTTTAAGATTCCATTAATTTCGGCCACCTAAAAATTTAGGTGAAAGAAGCTGCAGTTTTTTGCTGTTTTTAAATATCATCGTGCTACCGTATTTATAAAAAATTTTTTAGCTCATATGACTCTTTTGACGGATTTTTAAGCCAAAAATAAAAATTCAACAAAAAATACAGGTTTTTAAAACTTGTTTTTTAAGGTTTTGACTTAATTATTTAAAGTCTTGCTAATAACTAATAAAGTTTGCAAACGGGAAAAAATTAAATTATATGTACCAAAAACAATACCTAAGGATAAATTTGCAACCTTTAAAAACTTTTATTGTTCGTTTTGGCAAAAGTTACAGAAAGTTTTTTCCAAGTGGCCGAAGTTAATTGCTCGCGCCTTAATTTCGGCCACTATAAAAACAAAACTTTAAACCTCCACTGATCTTTAAGTGCAACAGAAAATTTAAAATTTTGCACTGGAATAACAAAAATAGCTATCGTTTGATTTTTAGACCAAATTTTGGGTCGATTGGAAAAACCAGGAAAAACTTATCCAAAAAAATAAAAAAGGTGGCCGAAATTAAGTCAGTTACCCTAAATTGAAAATTTATTTTATGGTGATTTATTTTTTCTAAACTAAAAAAAGATTAACAACAAAGATAAAAGTGGGACGTTTATTAAATTAGATTAAAACCAAAAGATTTCACGAAATCGTAGTAAAAATCACTAAAACCAAAATTGCTAAGCGTTAATGTTAGCTCAAACCAAATTTTTATTAAGAGTCTAAAGTTCCTAAAAATTTTCTAAAGCTTCAATTTCTCTACTTACAATTGTGAAAACTGTATAACAACTCCTGTCGTGTTGATATTTCCAAAATAAAAACGCAAGGTGGTTTGCACTGATTGCGCTATACGTATGTTAGTCGATGAAATACCGAAACTGAAGTTACAAGATTCAAATCTTGCATTGCTTATTTATCATTTAAAAAGCTAAAATAGCAAATTATTTGGTGTTTTTTTTTCATGTCAAAAAACTCACTTTAACTGGGTTCGTATATTTCTGAAGTTACAGTAACGAATAAACCATAGGATGTGGCTGGCTATACGTATACTATAAAACTTTAATTTTTAAAATCCCTTTCATACTTACAAAATTACATATACAGTTAACATATGAAATAAAAACGAAACTTGAGCAACTATGTAGCAAAAACCAGCAACAGAGAAGGAAGCTTACTAATTAGCGCCGTTTGGAAGCTCGTTGGTGCAAAAATATTGTTGTAACCCCTAAGGATTGGAACTCCGTTCCCAGCGCATATTGCTAACAACCCCCGTGGCGCCTTTTTTCCCCGGAGAGGAATGTGTTTTTTTCTCAACCCAGCACCAACAAACGAAATTTTTTCTTTTAAATCACCAATAAAGTCTTTTTTCTTAATAAAAACATTTTAAGCTTTAAATACACCTGGAGGAAATGGGCCATTTTTAAATTTTTTTTCCGAGTGAAAAGCTATTTTAATTAATAATCCGAACGCTAACGTGAGCCTACGCGAGCGTTGCGGTGAGTTTAGGACTATAAAGAAATAAATCAACGGCCTTTCGCACCATTAACCCAGGAAAAAAAGGCCTGCAGGTGTTTTGAATAATAAATAACACATTTTTGAAATAAAAAATAATGAAAGCCGCAAAGCAATAGTGTCATCATTACCAACGAATCAATCTGAAAAACCAGCGGGCAAAATTTTTTCATGCTCACGGCGATATTTTTTAGATATGTTTTCTAACAGACCGTTTTGATATTTTTTTACTAACATTAAATAAAATACAAATGAAAACAGAAAAACACACGTAAAAAATTTTAAAAAAATGTGACGAAAAAAATGAAAAAATTTATTTTTTTTTATTTTATTTTTTATTTTCTTAGAAATTGTTTTCAATAATAGTTACAAAATGTTGCTAGAAATTGTTTTCAATAATAATTTAATTACAAAACAATATGGAACAAAAATTAACACTTTTTATACAAATATTCAAATTGAAATAGTTTAAAGCTTTGAGATACATTTGGATGATAATAAAATACAAATACTTTAACTGGCAAAAATATAATTAAAAAACAACATAATAGCAGATCTTTTCTCTTTTGCTAGCATTTAACTGTGTATTAGCCACCACAGAAAAAATTTTTATAGGTAATAGTAATTTTTAGAGCTCCGGAGCAAACCCCTCGAAGCTCCAGAGCTATTTTTGCCCTATTTTTCTACTAATTCTATGAATACTTAAAAAGTGATGTCCAAAAATACTTTGTAAAAATTTTTTTGTAAGCTAAATTTTTTTAAAACTTATTAAAAGCGATAAAATAGTCCTCAAAGACAAAAATTAAGTCAAAACGTCTTGATAACTTTTGATAAATAATAAAAAAAGAAGTGCCCTGCACTAGTATTTTTATTTTGTTGTTTTCAAATGAGAACTTCCCTATTTGTTTAGCTCCAATGTTCAAAAATAATAACACGATTCCAAAAATAGTGTATTAAAATTTTTTTACTTATAAATATAAAATAATATTCTGCTATATGTATAATAAGTCAAAAGGATTTGAAAAAAGTTGAGTTAGGTGGAAAAAAATTAAAAACAAAGATAGTTTTCATAGTAATTTTAACAAATTTATATTTAACCTATATAGTCTGTATTCTATTTAAGCTTAAGTCTAAAGCCTAAAAATAAGCTAAAAAAGTAATATCATATAAATATAAATCTTTTTTAGGTTTAAAATTACTTGGCTTTATTTATCGTCTTTTGATACATTTATATAAATTTTCTGAAATGTTTTTCTTGTTCGGGCTTGAAATTGGTTCCTTGCTTCAGTAGACGGCAATAAATTAACTATTTGAAGCTGTCATCCAACTCTTATCAGCCAGGAGTTATGCACTGCGCTGAATATAAAGGGCTGTTAAGAAAATGGTGTAAAAGCCAAACTTTCAGACATCTACTTCTTTAAACCTATATCAAATAGTGTTTGTCTCACTGACAAATGATAACGAATTACCCGAATTAAATCACCCACGCTAGGGAGGTCCCAATTTTGAAATTTAAATTTAGTAAATTTTAAACTTTCATTTCTAGCAAGTGAAAGAAAATGAATTTAAATAATTTTTCTGAAATTTATTCTCGGATAAAAAAGTGGCTATTGAAGTATACGCCAATTATAAAAAATAGGGTAATTTTAAATTTTTTTAACCGTTTTCACATTTATAATTGGCAATTTCAACATTTAAAAATTATAAATTAAAAAAAATTAATTTTCTATTTTTTCTTTTACTCATTGATGCGCATAAATACACATATTTGACCTTAGAACGTTACTTTCGTATGTTTGATAAGATCGTATACCTCCTTTTTTCTTTAATTGATTTAAAGGACGAATTCAATTTTTTTAGGAAATTTTTTTTGTTTAAAAAAAATAATAGGGAACTCAAAAAATTCACGGAATGTTTTTAAATGTTTACAGTATATTCAAGTCGAGTGGTTTGAAGAGTTCCAATATAGGGCACTTAAAGGGAGCTGAAAATAAAAAAATTAAAGCCATTTAAACGCTAGGAAAAAAAAGGGAAATTACATTAAATTTTTTTCCGGGTTTGATTTTTCAAATAGAGTTAAAAAATACAAAATACTAAAAACTCTTACGAAAAACTCTTTTTAACCAAAAAAATTTTAATGACCGCTTGCATAAATGATGTGGTTTAGATGACATAACATAAAAATAATGCGTTCTAAAACAAATGGTTTAAACTTTATACAGACTTTAGATTACTTAGTAACTGTATAAAGTTGAAATACTTCTTATTTGTGAAAAAAGTTTAATCACAACAAAATACGAAGAAAACATACTATCACTAGACTTGCTATAACAAAAACTTGCCAATAAAAAACATAAAGAATTATTAAAATAAAACAGTTTTTTGGAACAAAAGGTCAAAAAAATCACATAAACTAACTTTCTAAATTTGGAGTTGTACACAGTTTAAAAATTTTATACACAGAGAAAATTAAAAAAAAATATTTTATATATTGTCATATAACTATTTCGTTGGATTTAGGATATATGGACCCGATAATGGAAAACTTGGAGCTTAAGTAGAAAACCTGCAGGAGAAGCAAGTCTTAAATTAACCCCAGAATATTTTTTTATTATTCGGCTCCACCCTTTTTATTTGTTTATTTTTACAGCTTAAAGTTCCTAAAAAATTTCCTTTCGGCTTCTAAACCCAGCTTACAGTTCCAAAATCGTATACATTTTTTAGGTGTTTTGACTTATATTTTCAGTTTTTAGCTCGTATTGAAATTTTTATTAAGGTTTATTCAAAATTTAAAAAAAAATATTTGTTGTTTAGTTATCGATTAATTAATTTTCCATAATAAGTTTAATGCACAAAAAACATTTCAGAAAATACAGCACAACATAAGTATGGAAAGCTTTTTGAGTTTTCCATCATTTATGTCATTCCGTGACAAACAAGATACAAGTGATACTGTTCTATTAGAAAGAGCGACGATGGCTGTCTGACAGGACGACAAAGTAAAATCATCAGTGTTTTAATTTTTAAAAAAATTTAAAAAAGCTGGTAAATTCTTGAACATATTTTCCAGCTTTCCATCAACCCAAGAATTTAAACTTGCGACAAACGAATTGCGATAGAAATACTGACTGAGTGAAGCCCAGGGGTCGCATTCTGAAGAAACCCTTATATTTACCCCGATAAATCCATTTCAATGAAAATAACACAACTAAACATATATTGTAAATAAATAAACCTGCCGCAAATGGGACAGAAAATGATTGCAATGAATTTTTTTAAAATTTTTTTCTCGCGCCGCCAAACCACCTCGCGCAAAATAAAAAATTTAATCAATGCACGTATTTTATTTTTTATTAAATTAATCCTACGGGAGAAAATATTTAACCACCTCTCGAGTTGGATAAATTCTTATTCTTAAAACAATAGAAAGAATTTAACCCGACTTTTACCTAGGTAAAATTGATTTTTCACTCGCATCCTTAAGCACGTAAAAAAAGTTACCCTGGGGTAACTTTTAACCGCGCGTCAGAATGCCAGGACTAACAAAGCTATGAACAACGTTTTTAATATATGCACTATATTGCCCTGTAATAGTTTATGTTTTTGGTTATTCGTCACTTTTTGATGAGTGTTTAGCTTTTCTTTACTAAATTTTTTATTTTACTAGTATATTCATACTGATTTTTATTAGGCGGATTATTTCAGTTTATTGTAGTTTGCACTGTTGAAGAGGAATATTATTATTAACAAAAACCTTATTTAAGATACGGATGGAATTTAACAAAACCCTCGATTCAGCAGTTCTTTATTAGTTAGAAGCGTTGTAAGTAACGAAGCCTAAGAATTGTACAAAAAGAAAATTTTATTACTGAGTAAAGCTAGAGCCGGGATTTGAGTATAAAAATTGTACGAAATAAACAAACAACAGTAGCAAATAACATTACATGTACGTCAATCTTTAAAACAATTGTTACAAATTCGAAAAAAAATTGTCACCTTTTTTTCAAGGCGCGATTAAAAGAGTGCTTTAAGGAATTAAATTTTGTTATTTCCCGAAACAAAATAATCGTTTAATACTAGGCCGAAGGATTGAACTTTGGAAATATGGTAGCATTGGTGCAAAAAAGCTTAAATATCAAATTTAAACAAAAACCTTTAAAAAATGATTAAGACTGAAAAAAAATTCCAGACAAGCATATATCGCTAAGAGTACCGTTTAGTTATACAAAAAAATTTATAAGTGTGTACTACCGTTTAATATTATAGCTTACATTGATATAATTATCATGTGAATAATCAAATGTTCTGTTGGTGAGATATGCTAACCTAAAAAATAAAATTTCACTCCAAACCGGGGATAGGCAGAAAGCACACAAAAAGTTTTTAAAAAATGAACTGCATAGCATTCAATCGAATTAAAATTTATTTTATATTAATCTAGATTGTTTTTAAGTTTCGCATATATAATATCGTATATGATTTTTTTAATTATCAAAGTCTAAATGCAACTCTTAGAAAGATTTATTCGTAAAACATTTATTTTCTAATCTTTAAACCAAAAATGCAGTAAATATTTGCTGAGAACAAAAGGATTCCTAATTTTTTTTGTAAATTTTCCACACTGTCATATAAACAAACACACAAATCAGCGTTAAAGTCTTGCATTAAAAACACAATAACTTTACTCAAAAATTAATAGTAATAAGTAGAATTTTTTTAAACCTGTCGTTCTTAACTTAAATATATGGTCAATATAAAAAAACAGTTAGAAAAGTGATAGCGGAAAATTACCTCTTTTAAATGATCGAAAACAGTGGCACTAAACCGTTGGAAGATTAATACATAATTCAGTACACGACAAGAAATGCATAATTTCAGTCAGGACAATTGACAGGTGCTGTAACAAATTGGTAATAACGATACAAACTGTTCGGTAACAAATGGCGGTTTGTGTTATCCGATGCTATGCGATTTAATGACAGTTTTTTTCCAAATTTCCATTTATTTAAACGAAATTGATGAGTTCGCTTCAGAACAGCCAGGCACAAACGCGTTTGAGCCGCGGTCTCAAAAATATATCATTTAATACATTTTTCGCATATAAATAAAAGGCGAATAAACTAATTTCATTAAGTTTTTTTGTAACAGGATTGATGAATATACTGGTAGAAAATAGCGGAATAAATACTAATTATAATTATTCATGGAGAATAATTGTTTCACATAGTAAGATTAAAACAAAAATTATTTAAAAATGCTATCGTTTTTAGTATTTAATATTTAGAAAAAATAACCCGCTACAGAGGCTATCATATTGTTGTGTATAACTATAAAATTTGGCAAAATATGAGATATAGTTTAATTTCTGTATAAATAAACAAAATAAAAGAAGGGTTCAAATATAACATTTAACATAATTATAACATATAATATAACATAATTTATTTCAATTTTTTTTTGTTTGTTCTTTTCAAGTGTAAACTTAATTATTACAATTTTGGGAAAAAAATCGAACAAACCAAACTCTTCAAAAAAAATCATTACAAAAATATATTAGAGCTCATTAGTGGAAATAGAAAAACCGAGAAAAACACAGATTTTTTCCCTGATCCTTAACAAACAGTAAATTTACTTGCTGCAATTTGTTTGAATCCTTTAAAGATATTTAAAGTATTAGCTTCAACTGTTTTTGTGAAAATAGGACTCCATAATTTTATGGTTCTTGCAGACAACAATATAAACTACTTTTAATTTAAATGTGGGTAAGAAAAGATTAAATCGACTGGTTTTTTGTTTAAAAAAATATTATAGGTTTGTTAAAATTTGTCTCTTAGAGCTTTGTTAAAATCCGAAGGCTTCATTTTTGTTTAGGTATAGTTCATTTTGTTACTGATTTGTAAAATACGCAAATTTTAATTGCTTATTTTTGGCTGTTTATTTTTAGCTAATCGTAAAATATATTTTTTGCACATAAATTCGTTATTGTTTAAATATCTGTATGAAGTCACTTTTGATTATAATAAAAGATACTTTGTCACAACACAAGCCCAAATAGGATTTCTTTCGAAAGATTTGCTCCAGTTCACAATAAAAGTTTGTTCGTTATATAACGGATTTGAATAAATCGTCGTTGCCAAGAATGAGTCAAAGTTACGTTCATTTTATACTGATTGTGACTCTTTATGTATTAGTAACGACGAATTATTACGGCGGGGAAAACTTTTTTTACGTTTGGAAACTGCTGGTTTATTGGCTATTTATCAATACGCAATATAAAAACGTTATTTTGTTTGTTCCCATAAAATTAAAAAAAAAAATGTTTTGACGAATCTTTTTTTTCGTTTTACAAAAAAAAATTTAAATTATAAGAAAAATGAATGTTAGGTAAGTGGAGGAGGTAAAAAGGAAACGTGCGATAAATAGTGCAGGTTTTTATACCGCAAAAAAGAAAAAAAAAAACTAAAAAAAGGTGCAAATACATTTTTTAATTTTTAAAACCTAAGTAAAATTAATTATGGATCATGAATTTTTAATTTACAAAATTTTTTTTACGATTAAAAATAGATACTGATTCGTAAACTAAAATACAAGAAAATAAAAGAAGAAATAAATAAATAATTTTGAAACTGAAGCTTTAATTCCAAAAGTTTAGAAAAGTTTTGATTTAATAAATTAACTGATATTCCTCAAATCTGTATTAAATAAAAATTTTATTTAAAAAAACCGCAGTATCATAAGAAAACAAACCGCGAATGCCAAATAATTATCAAATAAGCTTTTAATTCTTATTCTCTTGAACAAGAAAAACTCTTGCAAATTAAAAGAACGAATTATTTTTTTAAAAATATTATAACACAAGTTTTAAAGTGAAAATGCATGTTTTTATCATCTCTTTGATCAATAAAAATTGGATGTAACTTTTTAATATTAAGCGGAAAACGGAGTCTAAACACTTGCCGATTCTTACGGCGAAAAAATGCTTTTTAAACACAAAGCAGAAACACTCCAGTGCTGCTTAATGTTTAATTTGCCGCTTTTTCTGTCAGAAGACGAACGTACTTTTTTTATACAAAAAACAGCGATGCGCAATGTATATACATGCAAGTGTAAAATAGTCACTTCTGCCCCAAACAAAAATTTGCGTATTTTCTGTTGTCGCAGTTACCGATACTTGTTTTTTTACCGGGTACAAAAAGTCATGGATTATTAGTTTTGTATTAAACCATAATGTCTTTTGAACCACATAATTGAAAGTACCAATTAAAAAGGCACAGCACTTGTTTGTTGGCAAAAAAAGGGTTTTTTTATTGAACAGCACAGCCTATGTTTTTATTTGTTTATTATTTATTTTTTAAAATAACAGGAAACTTACATAAGCTAATTAACAAACACAGCACTAAAATTTTATGTAACTTTTACATAAGCTAAACTAAAAATAAAAAACAAAAGTTAAACACACAATGTTCAACACTTTTATAAGAATGGCTATACACAGAAAATGGCTATGGTTATTTCGTAAAATTTTGTAAAATATACGAAACAGGCTCTTATTGGTATCTTTCTTATTGGTATCTCAAATAACATTTTAGCAAAATGAACAAAAACTGATTTCTTTTATCACTGTGTAATAAATAATACACTTATTTTATTTATCTAGATTTTCATTATGTTGAAACGTTAAACCATAAATAAGCTTCGAAATTTAAAAAAAATAAGCTGCCGAAAGGCGGCATTTGAAGCTTAGTGAATCAGCTTCTTTTAAAACGAGCGGGAACCTTTATAATAAATAAGGTGAAGAAATTATGCAAAACAAACACGTCGGGCGCTTTAAAAATAAATGACCCTCCGCGACAGATCAATGTCCGGGTGAGGTTGGAGCCGGAACCTTTATCCGGTCTCAAGCGGGCGATGAGAATAAATTAGCGATTAGGGTTCACGGCTTTTTAAACAAGAAGGCGTCTTTCAATTATAATATTCAAAGGCGTCCGATTGGCGCGTGTGGGCTTGAAATCCCGGACTCGTCCCCCCCCCCACCTCCCGTCGGCTTAAAGTGGGCAGAGAGCAACAGTATAGCTTCTGAACGTAAGCGCACCCCCGTTCGCCTATAACGCCACGTTTGAAAGTCTAAGAGTTTAGCGGTAAAAATTTGCATAAAAGCCGGGACCGACCTGAACATGACTAGGGCTAATTTGTTGTATAAAACAGACTGCACCTTCGGAATAACGCTTTTTATACCGGGACATTACCTAAATATTGGCTGAGTCGGTACTAAAAACGCTTGAAAATGAGTATTCAAGTTATACCCCCAAAATTTTTTTGGGACACCCCCTCCACAAATTTTGGGGTCAGGTATACCCCCTGCCCAAAATCCAAGAGGCTGCCCACCTAAGACTGGAAACAAATATTTTTAGCTCGTAATGTTTACCGCAGGAGAATATAATGGCGCCACACGGAACAGCGGGAAATAATTGTTAAAAGAAGGTCATAAATCACAAGCGTGACAAAAGATTTATCAAGAAGAGCACATTCTGAGTGGGCCCAAACAAAGGTCCTAAAAGAAAGGGGGGTTCCTCGGTTGATATGTTTTTGTTTATTTAAAACAAACAAATCATGATATTTTCCTTCTGTTTTTAATTTATTTTGCACACGCATAATATGCAAAAATTGTATATGTACCTATGCCACTCGTTTCAATATTCGGTAGACATTTTGCGAGTGGTGGTAAAAAATGCGATCTATATTTTTAAAGTTTGAATGAAGCAACACAGCTAGCAATTTAAGAGTTTATTGTCGATTGTATTCAAGTGAAACTAGATCAAGATTTGAAAAAAAGTGCTCAATATACAAACTGATGCAAAAATGCTACAAAAATGTGCATTTTAAGGTAATACGCGTAAAAACTTCCGGAGCGCAAAAAAATCAATAAAAAATTATTTCATTTAAAAAAACAGAAACTTAGGCCTATTTCAGATTCACAACGAAGTCACTAGTGACAACGCGTTCACATTGCAGTGACAAGTGACAGTTTACAATGTAAACGGGCCCGGAATGCGTTGTCACTTGTCACTGTGTGAATCAACCCTTAGGGTTCTCAAAACTCTTTGGGTTGTTCTTCTCATTTCAAAGTTTGATCACATTTCTAAGTTGCCAGGCAGTAGATCAGCCATTGTGTCGTTTTCTATTTGCCCCAGTTTTGTAATAATGATTAGCATATGGCAATTTGCAATAAAACTGCCATTTTATGTTAATGATGAGCATATGGTAAATTGCAATGTAGTTGCAATATTGTAGCAAAAAATGGTTTGGAATAACTAAAACTTAATTATTTTTAGGAGTTGTTCAGTACTTCCGAACTCCGTTTTTTTTAAGAATTAGAAATCACCCAAGAAAAAACCTAAAGGATAATTATATAAATAAAATTTTTTTTCCATTTTAAACAAACATATTTAAAAATTTTTATAGAAAATAGCAAAAATTTAAAAAACGCGATTTTATTAAAAAACCCAACAAATCATTTTTTATATCTCAAAAAGAAACAAGAAATTATCAAATAGCAGCTGGACTCCTTCGAAAGCGAAAAAAATCACAAAGAACCCATAAATCAACCAGAATCCCAAATGGCCGAAAAAGGTGAGAACCTCGTTGTTATTTTCAATAAATAATAACCACATACTGTTTTTGAAAAAAATACCGAAAACAATTCTTAACACCTTACAGCTGCTCTTTGGCGGACCATTTCAAGGTCGGCCTATGAAAAAAAGAGGAAATCAATCCTCGCTGCAGATGTTTTAACCATAAACAAGTTCAATTCTCCTCAAAAATATTCCGGCCAGTTAGCGAAGGAAAATGCGCGAAACCACGCCTTCACGAGTGGACAATTCATTCAGGTCTATCCGACACACGTCACCTTAACCACCTACCTCTTTTGAATTTTAGCAAAAATTTAGTAGAAACTGAGTCTATGTTCTAATCCTTTCAAAATAATACTTAATAAGTAAAAACAGGCCCGTGAGACCAAACTAGATGCCAAAGTGCAACCGGAAAAAACTAAAAGGTACGGTATTATTGCGCCCAAGCGCAAGCAACGGGGTCAGAAAAAAACGAAACGTGGCCAACACCTGTGGATAAAAACAATTTGTTGATCAGTGGCCGCGGTTCGGTTGAAATTGAGAATGATAAAATCAGGCTAACAAAAAAGCAGTTAATTATATTATTTTTATATTAATTTATATTAATTAAAATAAGAATTAAGGCTGGTTCATACTTATGTAAAAACGTCCTTTGGACAAAGTCCAAAGGACAAACACAGCGTATAAACCTATGTAAAAACGTCCTTTGGACTTTGTCCAAAAGACGTTTTTACATAAGTATGAACCAGCCTTTAGTCGTGCTTTAGCAATTTTTAAGTTTAAAATTCTTCAGGCTGAAATTAAGGGCGTAACCGCTCTTAGCTCCTTCATGAAGAAATGAAGAATGGACACGTGAGAATAAAAATAATATAAAAATGTCAAGGATAATCTAACCAATAATTATAAAGTTGCGTCAGGTGTTTCTCTT
This sequence comes from Microlaimidae sp. YZB2_3, assembly GCA_030248175.1. NCBI lineage: Eukaryota > Metazoa > Nematoda > Chromadorea > Desmodorida > Microlaimidae > Microlaimidae sp. YZB2_3. Next base: position 25,318 of record JASAMX010003300.1, on the reverse strand, counting down.
CACGTGAAATTTTCTTGAACAAAAAAGGCCGGTCCACTAAACGCGTGGTGATTAGGGATTAGGTGCTATGTTAGCACGTTGTTTAAAACTCTTAATAATGTTTTAATTTTGGCGTTTTTTCTCAAGATATCTTATGGGACTCTTTTTTTAAATGGGATAAATTTATATTTACACAGTTTTATGCATATTTGCTTTAAATAAAAGCTAATACAGCCTTAAACCCTAGTTATAAGTTTTTCTAACTTTTAACCAGAGGTTATTGCCTTATTAGCTTGTATTTATAACAAATATGCATAAAATTAATAAAATATCAATATATGCAATGCATACAAAGAGTTTAATAAGATTTTTTGGGAAAAAACCCAGAAATTAAAACATTACTAAGAGTTTTAAACAACTAGCTAAAATAACACCTACTCAGCACACGTTTAGTGGACCCGCCCCAAGTGGCTACTTTACCCCCTATCAGTTTTCACCCTGATAGAATTTATCTTTAATTAAAATAATAGCAGCATATAGATGTTTCTTTCTTTAAATTTTATGCTCGGGAGCTCTGACCATTTACAACGGAACTCTACATTTTAAATTAAAAATCATTAAAAAATGATTTAAATTTTTTATTTGCATTTTTAGAACTATTTTTATCGTTTTTAAAAATTTATGAATTTTAGTGCACAAAAATTTATGGTTTATTTTTTAATTGTTATTGAAATTCACATAAAAATAAGGCGGGAATACAGGGCTCCAGAGTTCCTGCAGTCTACAGCTCCAAAAAATTTATTTGTATATCGATAAATCACTACATACGTATAAATATAAATTATTATGTATACATAGAACGCAAAACAAATATTGGTTCCAAAATATTTTTTCTTAATCATTATAAAATTCACCTTTTCTGCTCATCCGAGGCTTTTAAAACTCAGTCAATCTTTATCGAATACTTGTGAATAACAAAACCTTGCTATATAAAAACATATGTAGTCCTTTCTGCAATTAAAGTTTTCTGTAATTAAACTTGTCTGCCTTTGCGTGTATTACTTCTCATTTTACTCGGAGATACAACGATAAAATAGGTTAGAATATACATTTTCGCATAAAATAGCTTTAAAAATCATGGGTGGCGCGGGAGCGCCACGGGGCGATTTAGCCCCGTGGCGCCGCGCCAACCATTATTAGAGAACGTGGGTAAATTTTGAAATTCAAAACCTTTTTCTTCTTCTTCTTCTTCTTCTTCTTATTATTATTCCAACGCTCCATCCTTAAAAGCGATATTCCTCATTCGTTACTGATTGATCAAAAACAAACATGGGCTCATAAGAAAAAAGAAGGAATTACGTAACTTTCTTAGGAAGCACTTTTTTGATTTAGGTCATTGTTATCAATTTATTGATCAAAATAAAAAATTTGAAAAATAGACAAATAAAAACTCCCAACCGCACAAAACAGCCTTTTGGCAACAATAAGGATTGTACAGAGCAGTCAACCAACATCCCCTCATAAAAACCGCGCAAAAAAAGCAGACCGATTTTAATTGGTGGCAGAAACGAAACCAGTTCCCAGCGCCATCTGCTTTAACCGCGCGGAAATCGGCGAAAACAACAAAGTACTTTTTTTAATTCTTGCATTACTGATGAGAAAATTAATTCAAAGTTTTATTTATCAAAAAATAATAATAAGCGTCGGTGCCGCGGGAGCGCCACGCGCCGTTAGGTAATCATCGGTGGTTCGAGGGTGCCACACTGCAATTTAACATACCGCACCGCGCCAACTATACTTAGAGAACGTATTGTATTGTATTGTATTTATTTTTTGTCTACGACTGGGACATACAAAGCAATAGAAACATGAGTAAATTTTGTAATTCATGCTCATCATCTTCTTATTATTATTATTTTTACTTTAGAATTATAATTGCAATCATTGGCGCACGGCATCGCGCCAACTGTATTTAGAGAACGTAGGTAAACTTTTTCTGGAGCGCCACTGCACCGCACTAACTATAATTAAACAACGTGGGTAAATTTTGTAATTTAAATTCATCATCTTCTTATTATTATTTTTTATTTAAAAAAGTATATCTCGGCAACGGAATGATTATAAACATATGTCATTGCGCAGCTAAAACTATGGTTTATTAGGCTATTTTTTAATTTAATTCAAAAAAAGTGGTAGATTAGACTTGAAAAATGCTCTAAGAATAGAGCAGGAAAAAGGGGCGATTTTTTCCCGGGCGTATGTTTAGACAGAAAAAGATGTGGACTAGTCTGAGATAGACATTATGTGGACTATAGAAAATTTGCATTTGGTTTGGGCAGCTGCTTACTAAATAAAAATTTCTACCATATGATAATGATTTGTTTATACATTGATCTAATCACACAGCACTGTTGCATTTTTTTAATTTGATGAAATGATAAAATTATACTCACAGCAATCTTTGACAAGCGCGAAATCGCCACTTTTTCAAATTTATAGTTGTTTCTTACACATACAAATATAACCTTCAAATTGAAAAAGTGGCGATTTCGCGCTTGTCAAAGATTGCTGTGAGTATAATTTTTTCAATTGACATTTCATCAAACTAAAAAAAACGCAAAGTGCTGTGTGATTAGATCAATGTATAAACAAACATTATCATATGGTAGAAATTTTTATGTAGTGAGCAGCTGCCCAAACCAAATGCAAATTTTCTATAGTCCACATAATGTCTATCTCAGACTAAAGATAAATTCTATCAGAGTGAAAATAGATGAGTGGTAAAGTAACCACTCGTTCTTTGAGAAAATATCACGTGCAGAGAAACATATGACGCAACTAAATAATAAATGGTTACATAACTGCTGAAACTTTTTTTTCGCTCCCGGGTTTATTGTTTATTTTTTCCTGGCGGAGAGCGGTTACGCCCTTAATTTCAGCCTGGGAGACTTTAGCTTTAGTCCACATCTTTTCTGTCTAAACATACGCCCGGGGAAAAATCGCCCCTTTTTCCTGCTCTATTCTTAGAAAATTTTTCAAGGCTAGATAAATTAAAAAGTTATTCGATGATTCGAAATCATTTAATTTGTACTGGAACTCATTTGTCTTGGGACTGTCCTAGTAGTGCCCTAGAACCTTCTTCGAACAGTTTTATAGTGGTCTTAGAACAGGTAGAGCAGGCCCATTTAAGAAGTTGAATGAATAATAATTTATAATAAGCCCAAACATTAAATGGAATATGCAAACATATTTTAAAATAGTATGAACAATAGAATACAAAAGTTATTAAAAATTAAATATAAAAAATGACTAAAAAGGTCTGACATATTAGGACATAAAATGTAACATATAATACTGCCTATATAATTAAAAATATACTTTACAATATTTACTAAGACCTAATTCACATTATAATATTAAATTAAAATTTAAAAATATAATATACTTAAAAAACTGGGGGATCTGATCAACCGGTGTATACTTCGGTCTGTTTTACGTAAATACATACAAAACACCCAATAAAAATTTGTAATCAAATTTGATTTCACCGTTATAACTATTGTGTAACTTACCACAGTGCGCGCTACTGAAGCTTTAAAAAAATTTTTTTTAGAAATACACTTTCTGTCACTGTAAAATTCGGGGTTTTTTTATTTTTCATTTTATCGTCTTTTTTCGTCTTTTTTTGTTCGTCGGTTCTAATGAATTGCGCTCAAGCTGTAAAGGCGGGTGCGTGGGGTGCGATAAAACTTTTATTAGCTTATTTAACCCCCACCACTCGGCCAAACATTATGTTTATTGGACTGTAAAATGAAAACTCAACCGACCCGAGGCCACTTGTCGGCCTGTTTTTTGAAGTTAACAACAGGTTAAGCTAAAATTATTTTAAAGCCGAGAATATTGGAGTCGTAAAATCAAGCTGAATGTTTTTATTTTTATTATAACAAAAAATGTATAAAAAATTGCCAATATAAACAAGTACAAACGTTTTGAGTAGGCAAGGTGCAGTTGTATTTAAATAAAAAATGAGGATCATGTAATAACCATTCAAAACAAAGCCAGCCATTTATAATGATTTATAATCATTAATTTATGATAACAGTGATTTTAAACTATGGTTTAGACATGTAATAGAAAACGTGATGGTCCCATTTTTTTATTCACTGAATAACTGCACCAGTCATATTGGGTTTTCTTTAGCATAGGAAGGCTTTGCTGATAAATCCATTGCACATATTTCACAAAAAACAAGTTAAAAATGGTCCGGTAAAAATTTTACCAAAAATTATCGACGACAAAACGTTCAACTCTTCACCACACGTTTAAAGTAGTTTTATCAAGAATATATAATACCATATAATACAATTTTGGTTTTATATTCGTAACAGCGGGTTGTTTTTAAAAATTTGTAAAATATGCGAGCTTTCGTTAAGCTCAAGTGGGTCCTACTGCAAATGAATGTAAACACCGTGAAATAAAAGGGCGTTTCGAGCCTATTTGGAATTTGGGAGAGGTCGCCCACTCCAGTGCCTCTTCGGAGGTCATAGACCCGCATTGCCGCAACTGGAGAGCATAGGAATTGTCACTGTTTTTGAGTGATCGCTTATTTAACAAGCTTCTTTTAAGCACAAACTTATAGCCTGGTTGAAAAATATAATGTTTTTCGAAGTATCAAAAAAACGGCGAGAGTTTTTAGTAATGAAACGTCTAAGGAGAAAGAAATATAAAAATTTACACTATTTTTATCGTTTCAAATCAGATTTGAAAATGAAAAACTATTTATAGCAGCTTTAATTATTTTGATAAATAAAATAGCACACAAATAGGGCGGAGCTCTGAAGCTGTTGGGTGCTTCTGAACTCTGTCTCCTTGGGGAAAACCATTAGTAGAAGGTATATTATTTTAAAACAAAACTTATTTTTCCAGTATAACTTTATTGCACAGTAAACATCGGAAAAAAATTTTAAAATTAAACCTTTAATTTTATCAAATTTTTCATCTAATACGAACAAAACTGATAAAAATTTACTAAATTAGTGTTATAAGTGCTTAAACATTTTTTTAAACGTTTCAAAAAACAGTATCTTTGAAATCCAGAATACGGTACAAAAATTCTCGCTATCTGTATTTATTATAAGCCGTTGTTACAAAAATAACAATAGTTTAATGGTTAGAGCTTGGCGATGGATTAAAATAATTTTAAACGAATTTTTTTCGAAGGCTTTAAAGTAGTGGACATTGTTCGCTGCCAGTTTCAGTGTTTATTGAAGCGTGGTTTGAGCGTGCGTTCGGACATTTATAACATGCGTGGCACACGCGTGTTGCTGATCAACTACGCAAAACCGACTTTTAAGATCAATTCGGCACCAACCGACTTTTAAAATGTTTTAAGTTTAATTTTATTAAAAAATACCCCAGAACAAAATTGAAATCGCTTTTTAATTCATTCAAACAAAAAATTGTTATATTGGTACTGGATCCTTACAACGGTCGAAAACTCGGGATCGTCGGAAAATTTCAGGAACTCAAAACCAAAAGTTGAAAAATTATTTGGACTGAGGTTAATGCTAAGAATTAAGTTTACGTGTTACTAATATTACCGCTAGGCTCATAATTCTCTTTTTCTGGTTTCAAGTTTCCCATTTGACGTTCCAGTTTCAAGCTCTTTCTGCTCCAACTATTCTAAATTTTTTAATTTAAGCAACAAACTTTACTCAAATTTTTCTAAAATAAGTGCACACTTCATACACGACTGATTCAACCTATCGTTGAAAAATAAACATATTATATTTTTTAATTCCCCAAACTCAATGATTTTCAAACTTTAAAAAATATTTAATCGCAAGGTTAAATTGTTTTTTGTGTATGTTTTTAAATAATTTTAGTTGACATTGTAGAATTTTAGACTTTTAAATTTAAACTCAAATAAAACACAAAATATTACGAACCAATAACCAGAATAATAATACAATACATTATAAAAAATCGTACCAGAGAATGGAAGGTAATAAACATTACTTAATTCGGTGTATATAAATTTAATTAGGTAAAAATGGTGAAATTTAAACAAGCTAAATCGACATAGGTGAGAATTTAAGGAAGGAGAGGGATCTTGTTAATTTCATTTGCCTCAAAATTTTTCTTTCCTACCATAGAACAAATTCACACAATAGGTTGTTTCTTTGTTTCGATTTTTAAACACTCCCCTTATCTAGAATTCCCAATCAACCTTAAAGAAAGTGCACACTGGGTAGTTTGACGACCCAAAGTAGAAGCGAAATAACCAGGCGCTGAAAAATTTAGACAACTAAATTTATTGACTAGCCTTGAAAAATGCTGTAAGAATAGAGCAGGAAAAAGGGGCGATTTTTCCCCAGGCGTATGTTTAGACAGAAAAGATGTGGAATAGTCTGAGATTACATTATGTGGACTATAGAAAATTTGCATTTGGTTTGGCCAGCTGCTCACTGAATAAAAATTTCTACCATATGATAATGATTTGTTTATACATTGATCTAATCACACAGCACTTGCATTTTTTTAGTCTGATGAAATGACAATTGAAAAAAATCATACTCACAGCAATCTTTGACAAGCGTGAAATCGCCACTTTTTCAATTAGAAGGCTCTATTTGTATGTGTAAGAAACTATAAATTTGAAAAAGTGGCGATTTCGCGCTTGTCAAAGATTGCTGTGAGTACAATTTTTTCAATTGTCGTTTTATCAGACTAAAAAAATGCAACAATGCTGTGTGATCTCCCCTTACGCCCGGGGAAAAATCTCCCTTTTCCTGCTCTTTTTTCAGGGCTAGTCTACCACTTTTTTTGAATTAAATTAAAAAATAGCCTAATACACTATAGTTTTAGCTGCGCAATGACATATTATGTTTATAATCATTCCATTGCCTAAATACACTTTTTTTAACATATCAATAGAACACCACATATTATTTATCAATAAAAAGTAGTTCCTAAAAATTATTGCACAACTTTTTACGATTTCTAAAGAACCCGTGTTCTTTTGTTTTTTTTTATCAATCACTAACGAGAGAGGAATACTGGTTTCAAGATATAAGCGTTTGAAAAATAATATATTAATAATAAGGAGAAGAAGAACATAATACTAAATTTACCCACGTTCTTCAATTATAGTGCGCGCGGTGCCGTGGGGCTTAGTCTTTGTGTGCGCGTCACCGATAATTCGTTTATATTAAACATAAATAATAATAATAAGAAGAAGACGAATTTAAATTACAAAATTTACCCACGTAGTTTAATTATAGTTAGTGCTGTGCAATGGCGCTCCAGACAAAGTTTACCTACGTTCTCTAAATAGAGTTGGCACAATAGCGTGAGCCAATAATTGTAATTATAATTTTTAAAGTTAAAATAATAATGATAAGAAGATGATGAACATGAATTACAAAATTTACTCACGTTCTCTAAGTAATAATTAGCGCAGTGCCGTGGGGTGGGTTAAATTGCAGTGTGGCATCCCCGCACCACCGATGATTGCAATTATTTTTTTGGAATAAAAAAAATAGAAGAAGATGATGAACATAAATTACAAATTTTATCCAGATTCTCCGATTATAGTTGGCGTGATTGGAATTATATTTTTTGAAATATTAATAATAATAAGAAGAAAAAGATGATAAACATGAATTACAAAACTTACCAAGTGCTCTAGTTATAGTTGTCGCGGTGTCGTAGGGCTAAATCGCAGTGGGCGCTCCCGCGCCACCGATGATTGAAATTATTTTTTTGGAATAAAAAAAATAGAAGAAGATGATGAACATAAATTACAAATTTTATCCAGATTCTCTGATTATAGTTGGCGTGGTACCGCAGATTTAAATCGCTACGTGAACGGTAGAAGAATATTGATTTTAAGATAATGAGAGTTAGAATTATAATAATAAATAGAAGAAGATGAACATAAATTACTAAAAATTTTCCCTACGTTCTCTAATTATAATGTGCACGGTGATGTGAGGCTAAATCGCCGCGTGGCGCTCCCGCGCCACTGACACTTATTATTATTTTTTAAATAAAACTTTGAATTAATTTTGTCATCAGTAATGCAAGAATTAAAAAAAGTACTCTGTTGTTTTTGCCGTTTTCCGCGCGGTTGAAGCAGATGGCGCTAAGAACTGGTACTGTTCCTGCCATAGATGAACAAGGGGGTGTAGGGTGGGGTCCACCCCCCTAGCCTTGAAATTTTGCCCCCCCCCCAGACCCCCCTACCCCCAAATTTTCGATTTTTTTATCCCTGAAACCCCCTCCCCTCTCGAGAAAATTTTAAGTACTTTTTTATACTAAATTTTCTTCCAAAAACGTTAATTTTTAACACAAATTCATGTTTTTACACCCTTTTTATACCTAAATATCGCTTTTTATTCAATAAAATGTAGTATTAGCTTAAAAAAACTATTATTAAACATTTAATGGTTTAAAAGTATTTTGTTTCGGAAATTGAACCCCACCTGACCCCCCTCTAGGTTTTAAAATCTTGCACCCCGGGTCGACCCCCTAGAAAACTAGAGAGTTCTACCCCCCTAGGACCCCCTCCTAGATTTTGAAATGTCATTTACCTGGGGTAAACACCCCCTAGCTTTTTGACCGAGTTCATCTATGGTTTCCGCCACCAATTAAAGCCGGTCTTCTGCTTTTTTGTGGCGTTTCTATGAGAGGCTGTTAGTTGTCTGCTCTGTACAATCCTTATTGTTGCCAAAAGGCTGTTATTGTGCGGTTGGGAGTTTTTATTTGTCTATTTTTTCAATTTTTTTTATTTTGATCAATAAATCGATAACAAGGACCTAAATGAAAAAAGTGCTTGCTAAGAAAGTTGCGTAATTCCTTCTTCTTTCCAATGAGCCGATGCTTATTTTTGATCAATCGGTAACGAATGAGGAATATCGCTTTAAAGGATGGAGCGTTGGAATAATAATAATAAGATGGTTATGAATTTCAAAATTTACCCACGTTCTCTAATAATGGTTGGCGCGACGTCACGGGGCTAAAGCGCCCCGTGGCGCTCCCGCGCCACCGATTAAAAATTCGGCCAATACAGGAATTGAACCTGTAACCTCCAAAGTCAACTCTGCATGCTATCTATTACACCACAGGCCAGACAATGAAAGGGGAAAGATAATCGTCTTTTATTAATGCTTGTACTTTGAGTTTTCATGGAAGGGACACATACGCCGTGTGTGCCACACCTTCCCACCAAGAGAAGAGCTGCTCTCAGCCTCTTCGATTCAATTCGCACACCTCAACCAGCCCCAACAAGCCCATCTATCTTCCGTTGCTGTTGTTGTTGCATTACCTGAAACTATCTTCTTCCTGAAACTATCTATCTTCCGTAGAACGGGGAGTACACTGCTATACATACCAGTGTATCGGTACCACTGGTGTATCGGTCAATAGAAACTGGATAGACGGCATTCAGATTCTTCCATGTCGTAAAATCCCGGCTATGATGTGTTATTGTTTTTAAATAATATATAAAAATAAATTATAATTACTTCTAACGCTTTATCGTGAGTCGTTTTTTCCCCTACACCAGCGACTAAGGCCTCGTAAGCCACCTTTATTCGCTCCCAGCGTTTGTCTCTGTCCATAGCATAATATCTTAAAAGAAAAACTTAAATTTTTTGTTTCAAACACTTAATGTTCCCAAAACTAATAACAAAACCGTTTTGATTACAGTACATTTTTTAAAATTATAATATAGGTGGTGCCAGACTTACCCAAGCTTAGAAAGAAGGACTTTTACCCCAAAATAAAACCAAAAATTAAACTCGACCAAAGGGCATACACCGGTAAATAGTAACAAATTGAATTAAAAGTAAGATCAGAAGACCCAATAATAATTTTTTTAAACCTTCTATTACAAGCATTTAGCCCTTTTTTGGCAAAATATTCTTACTGCTTTTTTAATTTTTTTTCTCAATTTTTTAGCACGGTTTCACTGCTTAAATTTGGATAAGAATTTTTGCCACTGATTTTTATGTTCAAAAGTATTTTAATGGATTTTGGAATACACAAATATTGGTTACATTTTTTTATATTTTTCATTTTAAAACGTAGGTATTTCAGCGATCGATAATGAAAAAATAAAAAAAGGAAAAAATAAATAACAAACCTGCCTACAACTGTAGCTACTTCCATGTAACCTAAATCTTTTGTGCACTTCAAACAATGTTCCAAAAATCCAACTAAAAATGCGATAACATGACTAAGTGACTATTTGTTTAAGCAAAATTAAAAAAAAAGGTTTGTACAATAATATACAATAATACAATAATAGTGGGCATGGTGACGTAGGTGTTGAGCGAAAGGTTAATCCAATAAATTCTACTAACGATAGGCTTACTTTTATCGTCTTTTCTTTTTTTAAGTTATTAATCGCCTCTTCTAGTTTTGTATGACAGAATCATTTACTACAAAAACATTCCTTTAGATTCTGGTGGGCTTCAAAATAAATTTGGCGTATTTAACTCACAAAAATAAAGCACAACTTCCTACACAGTTTAGATTTAAATATATATTTTTTAGAGATCCAGAAAACGGATTTCTTAGAATTACAACAAAACTACTGATTGTTCCTTACTTATCCCGTTATACTTCTATTAATTGTTCTATAATCCATTGATTAAACACACAAAAATTTTAAACTGTGGATTTAAAAAAATCTAAATTAAAAAAAAATAATGTTAAAAAAAGCAAACCTCCGCTATGAGGACTGGTGTCTCTTCCATCACCGAAGAATTGAAGAAAACACTTGGGTACGCCAAGGGCCTTGGCGGCTTTTATCAAACCACACATGTGTCTAATGTGCGAATGAACGCCACCATCGCTAACCTTAAATCGTTTTAAATTTTTATTTTTAATATTATTTTAATTTTTTGAAAGGAAGGATGTCACAATGCTAAGAATAAAAATACAAAAACTCTCTTAGTGATTATCAGAGACGCTTAATAGAACGAAGACATTATTAAAAAAACCAAGTCAATGCTACGTAAAAAAATTTTAAAAAAAACGTACCAATCCTAACAAATGAAGACGCCCGTTTTTGCTTTTGGCATTATTGCAAGCTTCCAAAAAAGCCTGGTTTGAGACCAGTTCATTGTTTTTTACTGCTAAATCGATTCGAACAATATCCTAAAAACATTATTACGTAAAAACCGTGCACGACAACAGTTAAAACAAGTAAAAATACTAATCGTTAACTTGGTAGGGTATGGGACTTAAATTCGGCCTTAAAGTCATTCGAAATTTCGGCTGCCGACTTTTATTTTTGCAACGCGTAAAATAAACTTCGTATGACTAAATAGATGAAAAAACGATATATCTAGCCAAACACGCAAGCTCATTACATAACTTTGCGCATGACAAAAATAACAGCCTCTGATCAAAATTAAGGTTTGGGCGAATTTAAGTCAGTTACCTGTTACCCTAACTGATGTGGACCCAGAAATAAAAAAAAACATTTAATAAAAATTAAGCAAAAATTTGGAAAATGGGCCGGCTGCTATTAAGGATATCAATTTATTCTGTCGTATCTCAGACTGTGCTTTTCACGCCTAATTTTATGATAAAATACTGCTCGATCGAAGTCTTAAAAAAACCCAGAACAATTTATCTTGCTAATAAAATTAATATAATTAACTAATATAATTAAAAACTGTGATTATAAATTATCAAAAGTGATAAGCGTGTTTATTTACATAACAATATGACTTTTGTTAAATCAGGTTTTTTTCGTGGGTGAGATAATTATAAACTAAAACTTCCTATTAGTTTTACTTACAGATCTGTGCACTGCCCCCCGGGGTTTAAACGGGGGGGGGGCAATTCCAAAATGGGGGACACGGGGGGCAACTTTTTTTAAACGGGGGGCAAGCAGGGGGAAAGAACAAAAAGAGAAAAAAGGAGAAAAAAAGTATAAAAAGGCGTCATCATAGGTCAAAAATGGCGTCATATTTTTAGGGTACTTTTTCATGTTTTGGCGAGGGGGGGCAATAAAACGGGGGGGGGGCATTTCCAGACCGTGCACAGGTCTGTACTTACTACCAATTTTTAATAACTCCATTGTCAAACCAAACTGACACTGAGGCAAACTGAAAAAAAAAATTAAAATATAAAGATATTTTACTAAATTAATGGTCCTTGTACAATAATTTTCCCCGTTTCACGATAATTTTATCATTCTATTAAAGATTAAATAGCTGGCGCAATCTGCAACAATGATATTTTAAATTTATCGTTTCTGTATAGATTATTTTGTTTAATGTTCATACCTGGTAAATGACCCTTCCGGCTCCGATGTTGAGATGTCCCACTTCAGAGTTGCCCATGAGTCCTTCGGGGAGTCCCACGTGGAGTCCGTGGGCTTCGATAGATATCGCGTTTCCCTTCGACAACGCGTCCATCACCGGTGTTTTGGCGTGGTGAATAGCGTTGCCTTTAAAAACAAAAAAGCGTAATCGTTCACTACGGCAAAATTAGCCAGTCATTAGAAAATACAATTAAAATCTAAAAGAACCAAAAGAACTTAAAGTCGCATATTTTATACTAATTGTGGCTCATTTTACTGTAGTGACGACCATAAGTGGGCAGTCTCCCGGGGGTCCCAAAAAATTTTTGGGTAAACCTCAAATACCCCCTTTTTTGTACTGGAGGGACCCCCCCCCAAATTTGGAAGGGGGGTATCCGGGGTACCTCCAAATTTTAGGGGAGTATCAGCAGTAAGGGGATTTTTTTGGGGGTATAACCCCCTTCCCCCTGCCCATCTATGCATAGGTGAGAAAGGGGGGGAGGGCAGGGTGGGGTCCGCCCCCCTCGCCTCGAAATTTTGGCCCCCCCCCCTAGACGAAAATCTAGGGGGGCCCCTCCCCCAAATTTCCGAATTTTTTACCCCTGACCCCCCTCTAGATTTTGAAATCCGACCCCCCCCCCCTCCCCTCTCAGGGAAAATTTTAGGTACCTTTTTTATACTGAATTTTCTTCCAAAAACGTGAATTTTCATCACATATTCATGCTTTTACACCCTTTTTATACATGAATATGGCTTTTTATTCAATAAAATGTAGTATTATCCTATAAAAAGAACAATTATTAAAGTTATTATAGTTTAAAACTGTTTTGCTTTGGACACCGGACCCCACCTGACCCCCCTCTAGATTTCAAAATTTCGCACCCCGGGTCGACCCCCCCCTAAAAAGCTAGAGGGGGTCCGGGCCCCTCTGGGACCCCCCTCCTAGAATTCAAAATTCGATTTACCCCAAGTAACCACCCCCCCCCCCCTAGCTTCCCCGACCGTGCTCACCTATGCATCTATGGTGACGACAATATCAAATCAACCTGAACAGTGAATGCTTGAATAGGTGTCTAAGAGGGCGCACAGTAAGGGCTACTCTTTTTATTGCAAAAATCAGAGTCTCCCTTATCTTTCTAATTTTTTTTAGTAAGCGAAACCGACTGTCTTGAAAATGTACTACCCTTTTTGAAAATTGAGTTTTTGGTATAATGTTTTGGTTTTATCGAACAAATAATTTATTGAATTTACGGTCGATGGAGCTCTGGGAACTTGGAGCCAAAAATGGGGAACTTGGAGCCATAGGTGGGGAACTTACGTATGTTATTCAATTCCTAACGTACGCAGTACGTTAGGAACTTGGAGCTAAAAGTAAAAATCGCTAAAACGTTTACCTAAGTCTAAGCGAAGCCTAAATCGAACCCCAAACATTTTTTTAGGTTCCAAGTTTCCATTGCTCGTGGCTCAAAGTTCTCAAAATTTTATTTAGGCTCTAAAGTTCTTTTCTTGTGGCTTCAAAGACCCCGTACAATTTATTAGAACACAGACCTGTGCACTGTTTGAAAATGCCCCTCGCTTTATTGGAGGATTTGCCCCCCCCCGCGGAAAAATGAAAAAGTACCCAAAAAATATGACGCCATTTTTTACCTATTATGACGCCATCATTGCGAAACTTTTGCAGTTTGTAGCCTATTTCAATGCAATTTAAGCTATTTTAGACCTATTTTTACCTTATTTTCGCTTTTTTGTCCCTTTTTCCTTTTCCTTTCTTTTTTTTTTCTTTCCCCCTGCTTGCACCCCCGTTTCAAAAAAGTTGCCCCTCCGTGCCCCCCCGTTTTGGAATTGCCCCGCATTAACTAACCTCGGGGGGGGGGGCAGTGCACATGTCTGAGAACAACCTTCATTCAACATAGTTTTTTTCTATTAAAATACCAAGATTTAACAATAAAATTTTTGTTTTTTAAAATTTTAATGTTTGAAATTAATTTTTTTGGAACCAAAAACTCACCTAACCCCACACGCCAGACCCCCTACAGAAAATGCATTTTACTTGGGATTGTAATTTTTCACAAAACCAAAAAATCTTCCTTTGGTACGCTAGTGCACCGTCTAAAAATGATATTCTCTACTACCTAGTTATAATAGTAACAAAACTTATCTTTTTGCGACTAATACGTAGACGCTGGCACTTTTACGGATGTGAAATTTCTTTTTAATTTGGGGTTTTGGGGAAAAACCTATCGCTAACACCCACCTTTCTCCAATCATGGGCAAGTTGGTCCGGAGTGTTGGGGGTTAAGCCCTGATTTTAGGGGATGTTAAAATCCGAAGAACGTATTTTGCTTACACAGTGCAGACCTGTGCACGGTCTGGAAATGGCCCCCGCTTTATTGGATGATTTGCACCACCCCCGTTTTATTGCCCCCCCACGTTAAAAAAATGAAAAACTACCCTAGAATTATAGCGCCATTTTTGACATAATGACGCCATCATCGCAAATTTTTTGCCGTTTTTAGCCTATTTTAAGCCATTTTAGACCTATTTTTTATCTTATTTTCTTTTTTTGTCCTTTTTTCCCTTTTCTCTTCTTTTTTTCTTTTTTTCCTCTTTTTTTCTTTCTGCCATCTTGCCCTTCCCCGTTTTTTGCCCTCCCCCGGTTTAAAAAAAGTTGCCGCCCTGTTTTAAAATTGCCCTCCCCCCCAATAAAACACCGGAAAGGGGGGGGGGCAGTGCACAGGTCTGTTAAAACATATCGTCTTTTTTTCTTGAATGCATTTCAACCATATCGTTTTTAAGTTTTGAAAGAAAAATAGGTTAAAACAACTCTAAATTTAGGTCAAAAACCCTTTTTATTTATAGTATTTTTAAGTTTAGTTATTGCTTAAAACATTTAACCTTAAAACTTAGATTTGGAGGAGTTAGTTAAAAGTCATTCTGAAGACATTTTTTCTTTATTTTTTTAAAAATTGGGAAGGGAGTTAGCTTTTTCTTTCCTCCTTTTATTTCTGAGTGAGGAAAAGCATTAAACGTTTGTCCCCTTCCCGGAGTTTGGGGGTTGTTAACCCTTCGATGACCATGTATTATCCTCTCCCCTTTTTCCTTGCCCTGAAGAAACTTAAGACACCTACGCTGGGTTTTTTTTTTCGCCAGCGCCTAGGCGCCATGGCGCCTAGCCTCCAAATTTTAGGCGCCAGCCCAGAAATCTAGGCGCCAATAACATAATTTTTTTTTCTATTTTCACAAAAAGGCCACATTATTATTAGTTTTTTTCATTATATGCATATTTTTAGATGGCTTTTGTAGTCAAACGTTTCATGTTGTATAGTATTCCATACATAGGTCACCGACCTTCGACGGCTCAGGGGGGGTCCACACCCCGGGGTGTGGAGGTTTTTGACCTCCAGGGGGGGTCACACCCCGGGTGTTTTTTTTTAAAAAAAGACCCGGGGTGCTTGGGGGGTTTTCCATTTTTCTACCAAAATTGACAATTTTTTGACGAAATTTGACAATTTTTAAGCATTTTTGGGATTGTCTGGTGGGGGGGGGGGTGGTCAAAAAGGGCCTTAGGGGGGGGGGGGGGGTCGGGGTTAAGGGGTCGATGGGGGGGGGGTC
The DNA here is from genome assembly GCA_030248175.1 of Microlaimidae sp. YZB2_3. NCBI lineage: Eukaryota > Metazoa > Nematoda > Chromadorea > Desmodorida > Microlaimidae > Microlaimidae sp. YZB2_3. The sequence goes on along the minus strand of JASAMX010003300.1, from coordinate 9,405 downwards.
AAAGGGGGGGGCGGGGAGGTCCAGACCGGGGGCCCCCTACCTCCCCCCCTTCGGTGACCTATGATTCCATAGGTAAGAAGCGGGCAGGGTGGGGTCCACCCCCCCCCCTAGCCTCGAAATTTTGGGACCCCCCTAGACGAAAATCTAGGGCCCCCCTCCCCCCCAATTTTTTTTATCCCTGGCCCCCCTCTAGATTTTGAAATATTATGACCCCTCCCCCGTTCCCCCTCGGGAAAATTCTAGGTACCTTTTTTATACTAAATTTTCTTCCAAAAACGTGAATTTTTAACACATATTCATGTTTTAACAACCTTTTTACACCAGCATATTGCTTTTATTCAATAAAACGTAGTACTATCCTGTAAAAAGAACAATTACTAAAGTAATTATGGTTTAAAACTGTTTTTCTTTGGACACCCCTCTAGATTTCAAAATTTTGCACCCCGGGTCAACCCCCCTAAAATGCTAGAAGGGGGGGGGGGGTCCGGACGCCTGGGATCCCTCCTAGAATTCCAAATTCGATTTACCCCGGGTAACCACCCCCCCTTAGCTTCCCCGACCGTGCTCACCTATGAGTACAATTAATTTTAAAAAACGGCTCATTTTGCCCATCTCAATACTCAACTTGAAACGCGTAAAATTTTGTTTAAGAATTATATAATGTAACAAGAAAACATTAAGACTAGTGATGTTCCTACCCTCCCACTTCATGCTCCGGATGATTTCAAGCTTATTTAAGCTTAAATGTTTTAATTATTTTATTTGCATTTTTACAATTTTTTTAATTGCCTTTAATAAGTTTTGAAAAATTTTAGTTTACAAAAAAATTTTTACTAAACAATCTCTAGCATAGCTTTTTTTATTATTCACACAATTAGTACAACCATAGGTGGGCCGTGAATTGCTCGTGGACGTGGATTGCTCCGTAGCTCTACAAAGCAAAGCTTCATTACAGACAGCTTGAAGCTCAACATTTTAGTGTTAAAGATAAATTAAATTCTTTTTAACACTTTGAAAATTCTTGCAATATCCGTGCAAGCAAAAAAGGATTTTCTCAGAAGTTATTTTCAGGTTTTAATCAAAACAGATAAATATCAAACATCAAATAGGTGTTTTTAGAATTTTACTTTTATATGGGTTTTTTTAATTAAAAAATGTAACCAGTTAGAACTTTTACCTAAATCTTTACATTATGTATTATTTATATATATATCACAAAAAAGGATTAAATTGTAGATAAACTAAAACAATACGAGCTGAGCGAAGCGAAGCGGAAGAAAATTTTTGAAAATTGGTCTTTTGAAACCTTAAAAATTTTGTGTTCTTTTTTGTCTGGTTGACTAAAAAACGGTTAAAGAATAAGTTTATGGCCAAAAATCTAGGCGCCAGGCTGGCGCCTAGACCCAAAATTTTAGGCGCCAGCGGGAAATTCTAGGCGCCAGTGGCGTCAATTTGGCATTAAAAAAAACCTAGCACCTACGGCTACGGCCACCATAAGCGATTAAAAATTTTTAAGTAAAGGTTTTCCAAAATCTGGGGGCTATTGACCTATGATTGGGGGGTTTACCTTCTCCCCCAAAATACTCCCTTTCTGTTATGACCATGTACAATATTACAAGTTATGGGCAGTTCTTTCGTTAGTTACCAACCAATTGAACATAAAAGATGTTTTACTTTGTTTAAAACTAATATAAAATCTATACTTTAGTTAAAATCCGTAGGTTTCTTACTAGTTTATTTTAATAATTTCAATCAGTGTTTTTGTTTTTAATTTACATGAAACAAACATACCGTGAGTTTCTTCAGAAAGACCCCATCCATCGATAACAATTAAACAAACCGGTTGCTTGACAGCGGCTGCCATTTTTGTATTTGGTTTCTAAAAAATACTAAATGATAGAATGATAACATGCAAGATTTACATTAACGCGAAAGAAAACCACAATTGAGCTGAGCATTGGGGGAAGAAGGCAAATGGATAAAACAGTACTCTTTTTTAATTTTCTTATAGATACTTAAATAGGAATACCCTATTTTAGTTATCGAATCCAATATTTAGCGCTAAAAACCTGAAAATCCAAACGTCCTTTCACCTTTCCATCACATTTTTTGTGGACCCCTTCCTTTAAAACACCAAGGTTATGGAACCTTCCCCCGTAGACTTCAGCTGTAAATGGACCATTTACCATGTAGGTACACACTTCTCTAGCTTTGCTAATCTATGGATATACATTTAGGTTAAAATTTGCTTTTAAAAAACATAAATTTGTGGTTAAAAAAGTGTTTTAGCATATTTTTTATACCAAAATAGCCTATTTTAGCATAAATATTCGATATCAGTGCTTAGAACTTAAATCAATCAATTTTGTTTAAAAACTGGAACACCGGTACCCTGACTCTTTAGATTTTAAACCAGTCTACCCCTAGGCGTCTAAAAAACCTCCTCTAAAAAGCTTGGAGAAGGTAGAACGGACCCCGTCCCTCAAGCTTTTACCCACAGTAGCTACACCCCCTAAAGAAAACGCGCACACGCGACACGCCTACAGAACCAGTGGCGTGCCCAGAGGAAGGGCGGGGGGGGGGGGGGGGGGGAACGTCCCTTTCTAAAATGCGGAGAAGCCGGATTATTTTGTAAGGGGGAACTCTTACGTTTTTTTGAAGTTTGGAGGAGAAAAAATTTCCTTTAATGTTAATACAGAAAATTTTATCATGCGCTCCAAAAGCATATTAATAGTCAAAAATCCAATTTTTTTTCTGCTTTGCGGATAGCTTAAATTTCTTTTAATTTTTCAATTTAAAATCAGTTATAATGTCGTTAAATATTAAAGGAATTACATGTTAAATAAAACTACTATAGATATTATATTAAACTTTTACTAATGTTTTAAAAAACGTATGGTAAAGTTTTTAATTGAATTGTATTTATTTAAACCGCTTGTCAGAATTTTTGGGGTTATCTCGTCAACCCATCTATGGCAGGGGGGTTATACATACCCCCATAGGTGTTTTTGGGGGGGACAGAGGGGTGCACCCCCCTAAAGCCAAAATTTTGGACCCCCCCCTAGAAAAAGTTTAGGGCCCCCCTCCCCCCAAAGCTCGAGAGCGGTCCGACATGACCCCTTTTTTTTTTTTTTTTTTTTTTCTTCCTCCTAGCCAGGCTTACCCCCCTCCCCCCTCTCCCTCCCGACCAATTTGGAAGTATATTTTTTATTTACTGTCAAAAAACACGGGTTTTTAGTTAAAAACAGTGTTTAAATACACTTTTTAGACCTAAATAGGCTGTTTTAATACATAAAATTCAATATTAGACCTAAAAACACTTAAATTATTGAGTTAAAAAAATTTAAAAATTGCACCCCCGTAAATTTGAAATCTCGCACCCTGGGTTGATCCCTTAAAAAGCCAGGGGGTGCGAACCCCCTGGACCTCCCCTAAAAAATTTTGTCCTTCCACTTGGGGGTAGACCCCCCCCCCAGCGGACCCGACCAAAAACACCTCACCTATGATCCCCCCCCAAAAAAATCCTGATTACTGCCAACATCCCCTCCCCCTAAAATTTGAGAGGTCCCAGTACTAAAAACGCTAAAAATTGGGTATTTGGAGTATACATTTTAAAAAATTTTGGGGCACCCCCCTTAAATTTGGGAGGTCAGATATACATATACCCCCCCAAATCCTGGATTCTGCCCACCTGCTGGCCACCTATGGCCCTGCCCACTATTAATAATTGTATATTTTTTTGATTTTGCTTGAAAATTAACCACAAAGTTAAACTTTTTGTCTTCTTTAATTTTGATGAGTTTTTAAGTATAAGTTTAAGTTTAAGTCTTTTTCTCCTAAACCAAAACCTTGCAACTTTTTTTTAAAAAATATCTTTAAAAGTTCAAGCGACAATGTCTTTTCAAAATGTTCACAATATGGGTTTTAAGGCATTCTGTATAATATACTTGAAAAATTGCTCCTTCAATACACAAGCTTTTGACATAAAAAATTAAAATGTTTTTCGCAAAAAAAAAACCTTGCAATTGTTACTCTATTTTTTTGTGAAATGTAGCAGGGCAGGCATCATAAAACCAGTCGGCAAACGTGGTTGGTGGACACGATTTTAAACAATACAGACGTAAAATACACAAATAATTTTATACATAGATGTCATGTTTGACGACAGGTTTTCCGCCTCTGACGTTTTACAAAAATGGAATCAAAATCGCAAGTATTTTTTACTATACACAAAATATTTCTATGAATAGTTTGGTAAAATTAATAACCAGGCTGTTAAATTGAAACTGGAAAGTGGCCTTTTTTAAGAATACACAACTCAAAACAGACAAATTTATTAAGCACAAAAATTATTTTACAAACAAGGATAGTATTATTACTACTACCCAAAAATATATGACAAAAAATAGAAGTGAAACAAAACAAACAGATCACAAAGACATGTGTTAGAAAGTTGGGGTAGGTCGGGCACCTATGTTGAAGAATGACAGATTTTTACTTCATAACTCAACAAAACTTTATCATGATTCAGACTTGTGCATTGCCTCCACCCCGGAGGTTGTATTGGGAGAGCAATTCCGAAATGGGGGGTATGGGGGCAACTTTTTTGAAACTGGGGGGGAATGGGGGAGGGGCAAGCAGGGGAGAAAGGGAAAAAAGAGGAAAAAGGGACAAAAAAAGGCGAAAATTAAGTAACAATAGGTCTAAAACGACTTAAAAGGCATTCAAATAGGCTAAAAACTGCAAAAAATTGGCGGTTATAGCGTCATAATAGGTCAAAAATGGCGTCATAATTTTTGGGTACTTTTTCATTATAGGGCGAGGGTGGCAATAAAAGAGGGGGCAAATCTTTCAATAAAACAAGGGACATTTTCAGACCATGCACAGGTCTGTCTGATAATTAATATTTAAAATTCTATGCTTTCATAAACTATTATTAGCAAGAATATATAACACAGGAGAATGTCCGACTGTACACTAAATTTTTGACCAAAATTTTGGGAGAAAAGACGCACTTTTTAATTCGTGTGCTACTTTTCTCGCAAAATCGGCTATTTTCTGCTAGTTTTCTCGCGCTTCGATTTTTAGCACAATGTTAGTTTTCTCGCAGTGGAGACTGCGACTTTTTTTGCACTCTATACTGCTTTGTTCGCATTGCAATTATTTTTACACCGCAAGTCTTGTTGCGCAACAAAAAAATACAGACGCTGGTATGGTAGTCTTTTTCAATTAATAAAACTTCGAAACTTGTTTTATTTAAATTTAAAACGTTGTAAAGTTATTTTATTTCATTAAAACTAAAAAGTTTTAACATCTTAAAGAAGGATTCTTTGGACAGTTTTCAATTCACATCGTTCAATAAAAAACCAGTTAAAATACAGAACAAAAATTATTCTTTTGGTTACATAAAATGTTAAAGATTAAAGATTTATTTTCTAACAGAGTACAATAGAACATGATAAAAAAACAAATATTTTCAAAATAAAGTGTTAATGCAAAACAGTTGAGTTACAATAACAAACACAGATAGAAAAAAAAGTTACATATTATACATAAAGAGTTTTACAAAAAAAGACCTGGCTCGCTAGAAAAGAATGACTAAAGGCTTTAAGTTATAAAGCTCTTCTTTTAGTCATTTAGTAATCTATTACAAGTTTACCACTGCTATAAGGATTTTTTTAAATTGATACAATGTTTTGGCACAAACTTGTGCTTCACTTAGCAAATTCCATTTATTTGTGACTCTATAAAAGAAACTGTATTTTTTGCAATTTAGCTTACAATGTTTAATTTTGATCTAAGTATTATATTATTTATTGTAATTATAGAGAATTATAATATTTTAAAATATACCAACGACAAAAATTCGAATGAGCGGCAAAAAGTAGGAAACAAATGCGGTTTAAATATTTACAAATAATTTTTTTGTTTTGATTCATTGCAAAATTATAATAAATTTAAAATAAATATTAATATTACATAAAAAATGTGGCAATAAAAATATGTTCACATAAGGAATTGATCCCTCGACCTCAAAAATTTGAGGCATGGCGTTACCAACTGCGCCACATGTCCATCTGCTCAGTTTTTTTAAATGAGGTTTAAAAACCCACGGCCATTATTAAATTTATAATATGCGCACACAACAGTTTAACAGTACGAAAGCTATTATGGCAGTTTAAAAATTAAATATTTAAATAAAAACATACTATTTGGAGCTTTAAATTTTATTAAATTAAATTAAATTTACGTGTTTTTTTTTTTAAATCGTCGCAATTTTAAAGAAATTAACCCCCATTTTTTACGGAAAATCGTATATTAAACCATAAATGCGAAAATATTTCCATTGGTTTTTACGTACGTGAAAAAGAATAACAGTTCTTTTTTATTAGAAGTATTTTTTCAATAAATACTGAGTAGTGAATATTTTCAAGAGTTTTAAAAAAATTTCGTTGCAACTTGATTTTTAATATCAATTATTTCAACTACAACCAATAATATAATGAATGTGCACTTTATAATTTATAATTGTGGTATTTTTGCCTTTTTAACACCCATATTAATTTTTTATGAACACATTTCTGTGTTTTGCTAGATCTCGTACGCCAAAAATCGCGATTTTCAATACTTAAGAAAACTGTCTGGAGAGACCTTAAGGTAAAATAAAAACGATTTTTACTCATTTAAACACAAAATTTTCGCTCTGCTTTGTTTTTTTTGAGCAGCCACACTCGCTGCAGAGCGAGAATAATCGCGGCGTTTGCTATTCTCAGTAATGGTAATCTTTAGTAATTCTCAGTAATAATGATCAATCTTGCGGTTAGCAGGAATTATCTCTGCAGATTTAACCCCTGCAGATGTTTCCTAATTTAAGCTCACGTGTTTCTAAAAGCAAAACCTAAAAAACAACCTACGCTTTGTTCTTAAAGCTTAAACTCAGGTGTTTCTAAGCCTAAGCAGACCCCCCTTCAGAAAAAATTCATGGGACCCCCCATAGAGGAACACGGTCAAAAAGCTAGGGGGTGTGTTTACTCCGGGTAAAGGACATTTCAAAATCTAGGAAAACAACAAGCTAAACTTTATCAAACATAAACAATTGCTTAGCAAAAGCTTAGGTTGTTTTTTAGGTTTTGCTTAGGCTTAGGAACACGTAAGCTTCGGTTAGGAAACAGCTGCGAAGGTAAAATTTGAGAATCTGAAATCGTTATTGGGAATTACTGAAGATTACTTTTACTGAGAATAGCAAACGCCATAATCGCAGTGCGAATACTTACGTAAACACAACCTCACTACCCACCTGTGACCTTTTTGATTTTGAGACTTTAGCTTTTGCATTCAGTAACATAATGCTTTATTTTTGATCTTTTGGATTTTTTATATTGTTTCTGTTTAAAATTACATAAATAATAAATAATAATATTACAATTATTTTATTTTTTATTTTTATACCTCTGTTCGTCCATTGCCAAACTGTCTATTACAAATAATCAAGGTCCACTCTATAGAGATTGATTGTGGTGATAAAAATAACGTTCCCAATAATTTTCCCTGCATAAAAATACTTTCGGTAAAAAAACTTTTGACAAATGACATTCTGGTAAAAATACCATCGAGTAATTTCACATTCGGATAAATTGACCTTCGATCAATTTAGCTTGATTTTTAGGTTTTGCTTAGGTTCAGGAAAAATAAGCCCGAAGGTCAACCGAAGGTCAAAGATTGTCAAATTACCCGATGGTATTTTTACCAGAATGTTATTTGTAAGAAAGTCAAATGTCGAAAGAATTTTTACGCTGGTATTATCGTTAGTTTTTATGCTTAATGAGCTTCTATTTTACTTTTCTGTAAGCACTTTTGTTTTTTCTTTTATCTGTCCGGCGCGGTTTCTGCGTGTCTGGTCGGTTGGCGCGCTGGGGGAGTCCTATCTTTCTTGTCTTTGTTTCCTTTGGGCTTTGGGGGCTTAGCTTCTTTTTTCTTTATATAGGAGTTGCACATTTTTCGGTATATTATATATTTTTGGTATTATTACGTGGAGCCAAAAATAAAGTTGCCTGTAATTATTTTTGCGTAAGAATACCTTCCGTAAAAAAACTTTTGAGCAATAACATTCTTTCTGGTAACAATAAATTCTGACAACGTTTATTTTGTGCAAATTGACCAGCGAGCTCTGTGGTACTGTGTTTGCTCGTTGTAAGTTCGCATTTCAAAACAAAAAAGTGAAAGTGGTCGTCGGAACAAATGTTTTATTGTATTTTGACATTTTTATATGAACTAAATTTAATGTATATAATTATGTTTACTCAAAAATGTTAGACCTTGATTGATCAGTTTTCTCAAAAAAAATTTTTTTTTTCGAATTTGTTTTGTCATCTGTTTTTAATTCCGCTTTCTTAATGTGAAAGCGCTAACCGATCGAGGTCACCACCATGTTTCAAAAACCCTAGATTTTTAGAAAATAAACGGTTTAGTGTATATAAATGCGGCTTTCTAAAAATGGAGCCAGAGGTAACTCCCATAACCCAATAATTTAGATGTATTTGATATGACTATTAAAATATGTATACTTAAAGGTATAAGACCATGATTTTGACAAAAAAATACATAATATGTTCTCGTGAGCCACTATTTGTTTAAAAAGCGCTCCCGCATTTAATTAATAGCATTCCGACATTTTTTATTCATATTCGCGCTTTTACTTTAAAGCCCTGTTTCTTAAACACTGAATGCGCCGCTAACGGCCTTGAGCGCCTACTGCTCCTCCTACTTTTATTTATTATTCCAATGAAACAAAACATATAGCGGCCAATCACGAGTAGTACCAGACATTTTAAGACTGCTTAAAATTCAAACGTCTAGTTTTTATTTTTCTTGCCCCACGCTGGTCAAAATGCAGTGTTCTCAACGAAAGTAGTTCTGCAGTAAAAAAGCATTCGCCAGTTGTTTTTTAAATAAAACCTTTAATATGCAGTCGCGCGCCGCTAGTCCAAAAGCTATATGTAACCATTTTCAAATAATTGTTAGACGTAGTTACACCACAAAAACACTAAATCAGGAATTTATCCTAAATATTCTCGATCAAATTCGCCCATAACTCATTTGAAAGCTTAGAAGTTTTTCTTGGCTTGCCCTTTGGAGAAATTAGAAGTTGAACATGTTTAAATTTGTATATGCCCAGATGGTAAGGTAACAACGATTACTATTTTTAACAACTATTCGAAACGGTTCCACAGCTTTTCGATTTTAGATATTTTGTATTTTTGATCTGAGGAGGAAAGATGGAAACCTTTTAAAGACGTCAGCTCAAATAAATTTTACTACGCCATCTGCGACTACACAAATTTAAACACTTTAACAACATAAACGCTACTCTCTCAGTCATTTTACTGGTTTTGGAAATACACAAAT
>JASAMX010003298.1:0-15137 GCA_030248175.1 Microlaimidae sp. YZB2_3 | reverse complement strand
GGGCACTTTTTCGTTTTTCCAATGTAACTTTTCACTGTATGGCCCGATTTTCATGTTTGATAGCTCATTTTGAAGCTTTCGCAATACTGTGTTGCGTCATAAAAGTTTCACTGTTCGAAAATTGTTTTTTTACTTTATTAAATCAGTTTTAAAAAAAACGGAAAATTGCCGAAATTAAATGTATGCATTTAATTTCGGCACTTTACAATCAATCTATTGTTTCATAGTCAAAAAAAACATCATTTTAAAAAATTTAAAAGCCTGCCATTATCTCCAGGGGCCTATTTCATAAAGATTTCTGTAATTGTAAATTAATAAACGCATTTCATTTCTTCTTATTTTATTAATTAAAAAATACGTACGTAACTGTGGAATTTACGGAATTTACAGACATGTAATTTTTTGAATTCTAAACGCAATTTTATTAATATACTTTTTAATTAAAAACGCAAAAGAAAAATATGCGTTTATTTATTTACAGCTGTAAATTAATTACAAGCAATTTTTATGAAATAGGCCCCACAGTTTTCTTTAATTTAAGCTTCTAGTTGTTGTTCAACGTGTAACTGGCAAAAAGTTACAGCTAAAATGCCAAATGATATCAAAATGAGCAAAATTTGGGAAAAAAGTGCATTTAATTTCGGCACTTTTTAAAAGGACCCCCTAATCGAGCTTAAGTGCAGTGCTATGACCCCTACACATTTCAACGTTGTCTTTTAACTATTTACAGCTACAATTTAACACTTGACCACTTAATTCAACCCGTTTTACCTACAGCAATATGTGTGCCGAAATTACACTATTTTATTTTATAACGATTGCTCACCACAGACGCAACGTAGAACCACGGGGACTAAAATTTCGGAAAATAGACTAAATTTTACAAGGACAGTTTAATTTTTAAACCAATTTATTGCGTAATCATGAAATGCCCATGTTCTAAAAACGAGTAACTATTTTATTTTTTATAAATCACACAATTTCACATAAAAATATCATAACATAACAAATAAAAAGCTCACAACAGTCATCTACATATAATTAGCTCTCATTTGAGCTATCAAACGTCGTAATTCGTCCAGGATTACCAAAGGTATAGTCCAAAATCAAAAATGCCCAATTGGGAAAAGTGCCGAAATTAAATGCACTACCCTAATAGGTTGTGCGGTTTCCGCCACCAATAGCAACCGAGCACAGCCGTCTGCTGTTATTATGCAGTTTCTATGAGAAGCTGTCTGCTCTGTACAATCCTTATTGTTGCCAAAAGGCTGTTATTGTATGGTTAGAAGTTTTTGCTATTTTTTAATTTATTATTTTGATCAATAAATCGATAATAAGGACCTAAATTAAAAAAGTGGCTCCTAAGAAAGTTGGGTAATTTTTTTTTCTTTCCAATGAGCCCATGTTTATTTTTGATCAATCAGTAACGAAGAAGGAATATTGATTTTAAGAAATGAGCGTTAGAATAATAATGAGATGAACATGACTTTCAAAATTTACCCACGTTCTCTAATTATGGTTGGCGCGGCGCCGCGGGGCTAAATCACCCCGTCGCGCCCCCGCCCACTTATGTTTTTTACCTAATGTTTTTATATTAATATACTCATTTAATATGGAATAAATATTAGATTTTGTATAAGATTTTGGTCTATTTTATCTACATTACAAAATGAATTGACTCAGTCTGCTAAGTTTAAATTAAAACGAAATTCAAAACGTTCAATCGCGTAATAAAATTAATTTTAAAAACAATGGGCATTTCCGTTGTTTTTTAATTTTTTATACTAATTCTGCGCGGCGGCTGTCGCGACCGCTCTGTCGCTTCTACAGTGCCGTTAAGTTTAATTCAAATTCTAATTTAGTGCTATGCTGCCCTTTTTAAAAGTAATGTACGTAATCAAGTTTTTATCGATTTTATAGACGATTTTTTGTGAAAATTTTCCCTAACCCCAATAACCCAAAAAATTATTCTTCAGAGCTTCCGTAGATACATATTTTCCAAATATGGTGTTTTTTGGGTGGTTTTAACCTAAATTTTAAGCTTTGGAGCAGTAAATTAAATTTGCAATTTGTCCCGTGTATACTTTTATATACTGTATACTTTTACAGCAACGCAGCCCAGCTCATTCATGCAAATAAATGCTAATAAAACCTCATTTGACCACACGATAAAAAAAATTGAGAACAGAAATATAATAATTAAAAAAGGGAAAATGAGAGTGCTAAGCAACTTATGGTAATTTTATTTACGAATAAAAGTTTATAATGTGTAAACAATAAATAAATTAGATAAAACAACCAACCAGCAACCAAAACTAACAACAACAAAGAAAAGAATTAACAATAAATACATAATACATTTTTACCAATTTAACAATACACGAAAATTCATATAGAAACTTGATAATAAATGGATTTTTTTAAATAATTAATATTATGGATGTTAACAACGCAGTGACAGATCTAAAAATTTAAGTACAATTTTAAAAATAACGCAGGAAAAATAATAATAATAAAATAGATTTATTTTTTATTATGTGCAGTATTTAGTTACATAATCAGTAGCTTTTTGCTCTGGGATAACTGCTTAAGAAGTTTAGAAGTTGTTTATTTAATTTTGCATTTTAGTTATACATGGGAGTTACATTTTCCAAGAACACCTTCCTACGCCCCATTTTTTTAACCTCATTAACTAATAAAACACGACGTTTATTTAATTACTATAGTAATCCTTTTGATAATAAAGCTTAAAACAATTAATTTTTGGCATAATATTTTTACATAATTAAGGTGTTAAAATTTTTTGCAATATTTTGACAACCGTGTCGCGATGTTTTGTTAAATTTCAGAAAAAATTTTAAAAACTGGTCCCATATTACGTCAACATTTCCAATATTGAGCTAAAATAGTTAAACCAAAAAGATTGTTGGTATTAAAATAATCTTTTTAAAATAAGTAAATACGCCTATTGATTGATTTTATATGTTTACGCTTTATTATTCATGCAATTTTTAGTGAAATTCAATGAATCTTGTGTAAATGTTTTGTTTTTATTATTTTTAGTAATAAATTTTAACACAAACCGAAAAAGATGTTTTCATCCTTTTTATTCGTATTTTTGTATATCACACAAATTGAAACTACTTAGGAAATTTATCGTAGTTTAGACAATTTGAAGCCAGCTGCAAAGTGGGAACTTGGAGCCATAAGTGGGCAAAAGTTTGTGTCCCAAAAAATACCCCTAAACTTACGCTATCTCTTGTAAAATTTAGAGTTAATGAGGACCCCTCTTCCAGTTAAACTTGGTGGTTCCCGAACGTAAGAATGTTCCGATAATGTATACCTATCGGCTGTCCACTTATTTTTATGTAAGAAATTGTTGAAACCTAAGCTTTAACCTAAAAACACGCTTGTTTTTTATTTTTATTTAGTTTTCTTCATAAAAGATGTAGCTGCCTTCCTGACCATTTGAACTGGCAACAACAACAAAAAAAGATTTAATTTCCATTTTTTTGGTTTTTTAGTTTAGTTCCCATAATTTGGACAACTCCAAGTTTCTTGTTACGCCATGCGACGCAGTTTTATATGGCTTCAATTTGTAGCCTTATAAATTCATTACTTTCAGAGTTTGATTAAATTCTTTTCATTAAAAAAGCGACAAATACAAAACAGCCTGAAAAATTTTGCCGAAAGAATCTTTCAAGTTAATCCGACGAGCGAAGAAAGTTTAAAGTTTTCACAAAGGATCTACATGGCTCTCACCATGAGTGTTTCCTGGAAGGGTTTGTTCCCTACTCTGTTGGGTATTTCGTAAGCTGGGCAGAGGGCCGTGATTTTCTGGAAGAACTGGTCCTTTTCCACCTGAACGCAAGGCTGAGTGGCTCCGCAGTGCCTAAGAATTCCTAGGACCTGCTGTGTTATTTGCTGGTGGTTGGCGTCGTTATGAACTTGAACGTGCACGCTGGCCACGTACTTCTCCGAGTTCAACTGCCACAGATGCGGTCTGCTGTACGAAATCACACCTTCCAATTGCAAAATCTAAAAATAAGCTTGCGCTTTAATGAATCTATGATATAAGTTAGGTTTTCTAAATGAAATAAGTCAGATTTTCTTGATAAATTCGTGAAATAAGTTATGACTACTCAAGGTTATCTTTAAGCGTTATTTATTATCACGTATTTATCAAGAGAATATATTGAACAAATCAGTAAACTTAACCAAAATATACCCAATTAACATTAACACCCGTCACGAAAATAGGCGTGCATGCATAGATGAACACGGTCAAAAAGCTAGGGGGGTGTTTACTCCGGGTAAATGACTTTTCAAAATCTAGGAGGGGGGTCCCAGGGAGGTCGAACCCCCTAGCTATTGGGGTCAGGTGGGGTCCGGTGTCCAAAGCAAAACAGTTTTAAACCATAATAACTTAAATAATAGTTCTTTTTATAGGATAATACTACATTTTATTGAATAAAAAGCGATATTTAGGTATAAAAAGGGTGTAAAAACATGAATTTGAGTTAAAAATTAACGTTTTTGCAAGAAAATTTAGTATAAAAAAAGTACTTAAAATTTTCTCGAGAGGGGATGGGGGGGGGTCAGATTTCAAAATCTAGAGGGGGGTCAGGTCAGGGGTGAAAAATTCGAAGGACTCCACCCTACCCCCCCTTGTTCATCTATGCGTGCATGGCGTGTGGCGTCATTTACTTTTGTTCGTAGGCATTATACCATCATAATCCCTTAGGGTCATTTCACGCCAAATGACACATGTTGCCACCATGTCATCGATTTTGCTCAAAATTGGTATAGTAGTTGTCCCATAAGAGAAAACGCTTCACACCAATTTTGAGCCCTGGGGACCTTATGGAACCCGAGATATGACAATGGGTTTCGGCCCGATTTTCGGATGACCGGGTGTATTTGAAAGCCATGTTACTCTCTAATCTCTATATATTAACCCAATGTTATTATATATCATTTTGAAGCTATTTTTACGCTCTTTAATATAAAAGTGTTTAAAATATAACATTAGGGGGCAAAAAATGACTTACAGTGAAAAACAAAATTAAAATTGAAATAGCGAAAAATACCCATTCTTCAATTTTGATAAGATTTATACAGTACATCACAGTAACATTAAGGAACATTTATACAAAAAATCAGTGTGGCGCGCTTACTCTGAACCAAGTTATAGCTTTTTAGTTTACTCGATGTTGGCGTTCGATCGTCAAATTTACGACAATTCACGGATTGTTTTGAAATTATAAAATAAAAGTAATGTGTTACTTCAATTAAAACTGAAAAAAATCAAATAAAAAAATCCTGAAACTGCCGGTATCCTAAAATTTGAGGGTACCCCGAAAACCGCATCTAAAATTTTAGGGCCCCAGTATTAAAACGATAAAAATGGAGTAATCAGGGGAGATACCCATCTCAAAAATTTTCGGCATACCCTTCTTCCAAATTTTGTTAGACATTTTTTTTTATTTTTCGGAAATTTAGGGAGTGGTTAATTTTTTCTCCCAGGTGGGCTGGGGGGGGGGTTAGGGCATACATGGGCAAGTTGGTCCGGTGCGGGGGGAGTTAAACCCCAAATTATAAGGTGGGGGGGTTAAAATCCGAGAAACGCAAAATACCCATATCGTTTTAAGTGCATTTTACCCATATCGTTTTTCGATTTTAGAGAAAAAATTGGTAAAAAACGCTAATTTTAGGTCAAAAAAACCTTTTTTTTGTTGCATTTTTGAGCTTTTTATTGTGTAAAACTTTTGACCTCAAAACTTCCGTTTGGAGACAGTTAGAAGTCATTTTAAAGACATTGTTTTTCTTCATTTTTTTCAAAATTGGGGGGGGGGTTAACCTTTTCTCCCCCCACTTCTGAACATGGGGGGAGGGGTTAAACCTTCCTTCTCAGAATTTGGGGGGGGGGGTTGGTTAACCCCCCCAACCCCCCTCCCGTGCCCATGTATGGGTTAGCGGGTTATACCCCTCCAAAAATGTAGATTACTGCCAACATTCCCTTCCCTAAAAATTGGGGGTACCCCGAATACCCTCCATAGGTGGACGGGGGGGGGGGAAAGGGTTGGGGGTGGGAAGAGTCATACCCTCCAAAAAAAATCCCGACCACTGCCGACACACCTCCCCACTAAAATTCGGGGGTCCCACCAGTACTAAAGACGCTAAAAATGGGATATTTAAGATATACCCCAAAAAATTTTGGACACCCCTACCCCTTCTCTTAAAATTTAAGAATCGGGTATACCCCCAAAATCCGGATGGCTGCTCATCTATGGTGTGTGGGGGGGGAGAAACCAGCTACCCAGAATTTCGAGGGTTAGCCCCCACCCCCATGCCCATGTATGGTAGTAAGCAATACTAGCAAAGCAGACCATTCGTTTTAGTTGATTAACCCCTTCCCACTTTTAATTTTTTTTTAAAACTCATTACTTTAAAAAAATTTCACAAGTTGTACAAAGCGCCCAAATATTAAATTCATTATTTTGTAATAAGAATGGAACAAATATACCGATTCTAGAGCGTGATCAAATTCTTCCTGCGATTCAGGCGGTGTACGTTGAATTATAGTCATAGCTGAATCCTTGAGAAGTGGGACAACGCTGCCCAAAATAAGACACGCCAAAATCAACGAGCAAAATGGGTCAACCCAGAGCCAACCGAAATATCCAATCAGAAGCGAGCTTATTATCACAAATACAGAACCCATCGTGTCTGCCAAGACATGAAGAAAAACCCCTAAAATGAATTTTGTTTATTTCCTTGCAATGATCTAGAAATATTACGTAACTTAGAGTAACAGACTAAAAATAATCCTTATTTAAAAAAACTATAGTTAATAAATACAAAATGAAACTAGCACTGGCTACTTAAAAAGTTATATTGATAACGGAGCGCTAGATAGAAAGAAATTTTATTTCGTACTTAAATGGCTATCAGCTAAAATTATAAGGATAATATATTTTTTTTTATTTATTACGCTATCACCAAACTTGTGTATAATTTTAAAATTTCGCGTTTCGGGAGGCTACAAAATTCAACTTTTTTATGAGCTGAAGGAAAATCATATTTTAATCAACTACTTCCTCTTTATATTTCAAATATAAAATTGTTTTCTATTTACCAGTTTTTCAATTGTTATGATTGTTTACTTGTTTTATTGTAAAAAAAACTCCCATGGGTTTTGTTCTACAGCCAAATTTCATTATTTTTGCTAACAATTTTTCTGACAATAAAACGAATAGAAAATTGTTTATTGCATCAATAAATTTTTTATTTACTATTAATAAACTAAAAAATATCATTAAAAAGCAATATTGGTTAAACATGCGATAGATTTCGCCGGTTAGAACGACAAAATGTGTGCAATATAATAATTATTTAATTTAAATACAATTGGTTGTTTCTGGCAGCAATTCTTTAGCAAAATAGGAATTAGTGAATTGCTTAGAAATTTTAGACAAGTTCTCATGTTTTTTATATTTACCAAAGAAACTTTTATTTCATTTGTTAGCGTCAAAAGAAACAATTATTAGTACAATATAATATCACAGTCTTTTGAGGGTTCCATAATAAATCAAACGAATATACAATTGTTTACCTTGCATGTTGGCATTCTTTCCCCCATGGGAATGTCCGTGAGAATCGCCGCCGTGAGAATGATTATGATCCCCACTACCCCCGTGGCTGTGCGCGTGGCTGAAAGCGAAAATACCAAACAAATTTACGACCAAACCTGCCACTGACACCAACTAAAAATATAAAAACAAATATTTTAATACGCTGCATTAAAAAAAAGATAATTATTAGGTTGTCAAAAAATGAGTCCAAAACAAAGTCAAGGCACAAAAATCCTCATAAGAATCCTGGCACAAAAGAGCCCTGAAATAAAAAAAGTTTGAAAACAATGCGCTCATGCACTAATCAAAATTTATATCAATTCAGTTTTTGGCAATTCAGTTAGCTGATATAAAAATGAATTCGTGAGCTGATATAACACGTGACCTAATTTACAATAGGAATGGACATTCCGTTAAAAACTGTATTTAGTTTTTTATTAGTTTTTTTAAATCAGACTCTTGTGAATTTGTGGGTAAAATTTCTCGTGTAATAAATGTTTTAGACCATAATATTTTATTATTTAAAAAGTAAAAAAAATAAAATAAAAATAAGTAAAAATTAAAATCGCAAAATCATTGTTAACAATGATGATTACTAAAAAAAATTACATTTTGTCCCGGTACTCTTTTGTGCCCAATGAACTTTATTTTATACTAACTATCCTCTAGTGCTACAAATCTTTTGTGTGAGCTGCGATTTTTTTAAGACTTTTCAGCTGGGTTCTTTTAATGGAAAGCCGTTAAAAATATGGAAGCCCACGGCATCTACAAACAATAATTTAATTATTTTGTATACTATTGGAGCTAAAAAAAAGATTTTAAAAAAATACTTGTCGTGTAAATCAAAACATGGAGCAAGATTTTTACCAAGAGTTTTTCAGTGTGGACTTCAGGTGGATCATAGAGACGCTCCAATCCTTCCAAAAATATGAAGAACGCTATTACAACCAGAAACAAGGCATTAATAAAACCAGACAGAACTTCCACTCTACCATATCCATACGAAAAATGCCTTGAAGCTTTCCACTGTGTCATCACCGAAGCAACTAATCCCATTACCTAATTTTCTTAGGAATTACAAGCATAGGTAAGAAAGGGGGGGGGGAGAGTGAGGTCCACCCCCCTATTCTCGAAATTGTTGGATTCCCCCTAGACAAAAATCTTGGGGAATCCAACAATTTCGAATTTTTCTCCCTCCAAATTTTGAAAATTTTTAACTCTGACTCTCCTCTAGAATTTAAAATCTGGCCCCCCCTCCCCCTTCGGGAAAATTTTAGGTACTTTTTTATACTAAATTTTCTTCCAAAAACGTGAATTTTTAACACATATTCATATTTTTACACCCTTTTTACACCAATCGCTTTTTATTCAATAAAATGTAGCATTATCCTATAAAAAGAATAATTATTAAAGTTATTGTGGTTTAAAACTGTTTTGCTTTGGACACCGGACCCCACCTGACCCTCCTCTAGATTTCAAAATTTCGCACCCCAGGTCGACACCCCCCTAAATGAAATAGGGGTCCGCTAGGGGGGTCCGATGAAATATGAAATGAAATGAAATAAAAAAATATTATATAAAATTACATTATAACATTAAAAAATCAAGAACACAAAAAAATCCTAAAAAGATTTACAAAAAAAACTTACTAACGCAGAACAGTCAAACAACATATGAAATCCGTCTGATATTAGTCCCAGACTGTTTGTTAAAAATCCATACAGAAACTCCACAAAACAAAAACCCTAAAAATGTTTTTAATCCTATTTCATAATTATTTAAAATTAGATTACAACATTAAGGTTCGGTCCGATACATAATAGATCAATTAATAACGTTTACTTGTAAAGCCTACAATAAACACCCGTGTATTGATAGAATTTTAAAATCAATTAATTTTATCTGCTAGAAAGAATAAAGCTAGTTATATAATATTAATATATGTTCAGAAAATTGTAAAATTTTAAATTTTGGATAAAGAAACAGCGAATTATAATGTACCTAACAAAAATAACGCAAATATGACGTAAGTTGGAAACTTCGATCATTACAACCGCACTTAAAATAGATAAGCGCGCATTAAATCGAGCCATTTTTATATCCTATTTTCGGTTTTTGTGAACAGTTGATTAGAGTAAAACAACAAGAATTTTGAACTCATAAAATTCCCACAAGCTAAGGTAATAATAAATATCACTTACTAAATTGGCACAAAGGAAGTAGAATATATTTCTGGAGTCGGATTTTGACAAGATTTTTCTAAGAGTCGTTTTCGCAAAAGCTATAATTGAGTGAGAAGTTTTTTGCAGAAAATCTTCTCCTTCCATATACAGCGGAAGTCCTTTAAATTGAAACAAGATCGTAGCCAGAAAAAAAAAAAGAAAAACAAAACAAAAATAGCTTTTTAAAATTTTTTCTTTAGATTAGGTAATTAAAATTATTATTTCGAATTATAAATTATTTCTTAAAATATAGTGGCTTTAATTACATTAAGTGGACAATACAAAAAATATCTTCAAAATCTTTTGATACTTGCTAGAAGTTTGGCCGCAAATTTTTTAAAGGTAAAAACATTTTAGCAATTTCAGTGTAATTTTAGCAATCTTAGTGTGATTGATTAAGTAATTTATGGTGAGGGGAAATCAGGGGTGGAGCGACCACGTCCTATTTTTCTCCTTTCACGGTTGTATGTATCTATACTTAGAAGGAGGAGGCGGTCGACTCCCGACCCCGGTTGGCGAAGCCAGCAATTTTAATTTTAGTGAGGATCTCCTTCTAGGTTTTTTAACTGTTACAAACGTTTGAGCAAAATCGTAGTTCATTTAAAAGGTATCAATTAATATTCAATTTATGGCTTTGCGCACAGGTTTTTTTTTGCTAGCTAGCTCGCACAGCTTTACGCGCCTAGCTATGTACCAACATAATCAAAATGTTTTAAATATAAAATTATTTTTGTGAATAGTTTTTGGAATATAAATTATATAATAAACACATTTTGGCATCAAATTATTTTATAAAAGAATTGGCGGGAACGCCTAACTCCTAGTCGACATACTTAACACGGTCACCAAAGCTAAGGAGGATTTCCACCAGAATTTTGTAAAAACTATAATAATTGGCAAAAGCTGCTCCTGCTCCTGGCTACGACTTGCACTTGCCTCCAGCCGACCAACCAATAAACTGTCCAGCTCTGGCTCTTGGGGCGTTGGGAGCCGTTAGAATATAAGTTGCTAAATATAAAAAAAGGTACAAACATAATTTACATACATAACAAAACATTATTAGGCAAATGAATTTAAACGAGAGAACAATAGTACCGAGAGCTATATGGAAAAATGGATCAATTGTCAGACCTGTGCACGGTCTGGAAATGCCCCCCACCTGCTTTATTGAAGGATTCGCCCCCCCCCCCGCCAAAAAATAAAAAGTACCCTAAAATTATGACGCCATTTTTGACCTATGATGACGCCATCATCGCAAATTGTTTCCAGTTTTTAGCCTATTTCAATGTATTTTAAACCATCTTAGAGCTATTTTTACCTCTTTTTCGCCTTTTTGTCCCTTTTTTTCCTTTTCCCTTCTTTTTATTCTTTTTTTCTCTTTCTCCCCTGCATGACCCCCCGTTTTATTGCCCCCTCTGTTTCAAAAAAGTTGCCCCCCGTGCCCCCTCCAATAAAACCCCCCGGGGGTGGGCAGTGCACAGGTCTGAATTGGGCTTTTAAATCTAGGATTCAGGCGGTATCGTATACCAAACTGATATGATATTGAGTGGCAAAAAATTATACTGTACTTTTATGGTTGTGATTCTGTTTTGAGATTGGTTACGAGCAATTAATTGTGTAGTTAATTCCGACCGCTTTAAACGGCCGCCGTATTTTTTTAAGTTATAACTCCAAATTTGAAATCTGACATGTGCAATAAGCCCAACGGATGCTTGGGCGAATTCTTAGGTATAGAAAACCGCTTTTAACACGATCAAATTTGCTTTAATTTTTATCCTCAAAATGCGCTTTATAGTATAGGTCGTAGTTAAGTAAGGTGCACCAAGCGTCACCTTTTTTAACAAGAAAGTTTATTTAACAGTCTCACCGATAACGAAGCAGAGTAGAGCGAGTAGGACCCCGCCGGACAGGCGGTGCTCCACCTCCTGCATGGATCCATGGGCGTGCAGAATGTCCACGGCGCTGGCCGATCGGTACTGCTCGAACCAGAAATGGCTCACCAGAAAAGCGGCGAGGAAAAGAAGGATGGGACAGTAGCGGGACATTGTTCCGGCTGTCAAATGGCTGGAGCAGATGGATTCCGCATAGAAATCTGCCACGAATACGGAAAACAACCCCAACACAGTCCACAGCAGAAAACTCAGATACGAATCAATACCATGCTAGAATATAAAAGACACATTCATTACATGTTGTTTTTTAATTTTAAGATTGAAAAATTCTACTGACCATATAATTATTCAAATTCATAAAAATTGTCATAATATTATAAAAAAATCCTTAACATACCAATTTTGCATGTAACATAGACTAAAAACTTAATAAGCGGCTTAGTACAGCAACGCTTACAGTATTTGCATACCAATCATTCAAAGTTTTTCGCAATTCCAAAAACTTCAAAAAAATTTAATAATTTACACATACACCAATCAACTAATTAGTTTTAGTTCAATCTTAATAAAACCAGCTTAATTAATAATCTTTATTTTCTCTTAAAAATTTTGTTTTATTTTTAAACAAATTTTAAGTAGACATCTTTCAAAAGTTTAAGTTTATTTAGCACAGTTTGGTGCCTTTTTATTAATTGGGTTTTAGGGCGGTACAATTTTTCTAGAAAAAATAAACGAAAAAAAAAACTAGATAAAAATATTTTCACCATTAAAAAATACTAGGTTCAAAGTGTCAATACCTATAATTTGATGCTTTGAAGACGACCAATATGACTTGTGAGATGTTTCAAAAATTAAAAAAATAGATTTTTGTCACAACCAAAAATCTAAATGGTTTTCACCTCTAGAAAGAAGTTTGGGCGGGAAAGGGTTATTACAAAATTTAGCAGGGTTAAATTAAAAACCTCTAACTTTTTTACCACTGCCAATTTATGGTGGCCGCCTTTCTTTTGCGTTCGCTTTTCTTCTGCGTACAAATAATATTTTAATATTAGTATGATTCGACCGTTTATTTTTTTGACAGTCATACATTTTGGTCGCATAAATTTGTTTTTCAGCGCATGCAGTGCAGTGCAATTGAGCATTTTTCTGTTTTCCTTTTTTTTCGATACAATTAACCGATAAATCTTGGACTTTCAAAAGTATGAAAAAGAAGAAAAAACACTTACAGTATCTCTAATAAATACAAAAAGTGCCCAAGGTATCAAGAAAATCGCATTTAACAATGTTGTTGTGGCGTAAAGACGTTTGGCCCCATCCACTTCCACAGCAACTTTCTTAAAAGCTGTCTCGTAGCCAGTTTGTAACAGCAGAGATATTAGAAGTATCAAAACTCCACCCTAAATAATTTTAACATTTAAGAACACACAGAGGGTGTCAGGCAAGAAGTTTCTAAGTCCCAAAACAGTTTTACAAGAAGAACGCATTTAAAGGTTTATTTATAACAAGTAATGCAAAATCAAAACAAATACTTTTGTAACTTATAAGCATAGGTAAACAGGGGAAAATTGGGCGCTTATACCCTTTCTTAAAATCCCGAAACTGCTGACACCCTTACCCTTTCCTCCTCAAATTTGGGGATGCGCCCACCACCTCCCAAATTCGGAGAGGGAGAATCGCAATACTAAAAACGCTAAAAATAGGGTATTTGGGAGACACCCCTCCCACAAACTTTCCCTACAAACACCCCCTCCACCCCCTTCCAATTTGGTATGGCGGGTATAGCCTCTCTCAAATCCGGGAGGCTTCCCACCTTTGCTTATAGGTAAAATTTACTGAAACTCATTAAAAACGCATAATAAAATGTCAAAAATAGACTGGTTAAAAAATATTACGCTTAAAGTGTTACGCCCAAAACAATAAATCCAATTCCATAATCTAAAAAATACGCGAATTTTAGGGTTCTTTTTTTAAAAATAAGTTTAATTAAGACTTAGTTTTAATTTTTAATCAAAAATAAAAACACAACTCCTACGACTATGGTTTTGTTTGGACTTTAAAGTTAATACTGTCTTAATTGTTTCTTTGCATAGCTTCCGAGTCTCAGAGTCAAGAGACAGCTCCTTTAAATTTTGTTTTTCGCACTGCCGCTAGGAAGAAAAGTTATGGCTAAAAAGAGTCTTATTTTTAAACCTTCTGATTTGATTACGTAATACTTAATAAATAATACTGTAATAATTAATACTGTAATAATTAATACTGTAATAATTAATACTGTAATAATAATAATACGTAAAGTTAGCTTCATACAAAAACGAGTGACACCAACATTAATATAATATACATAAATTTTAATAACAAGAAACATCTTACTTTGTGGTCTGCAACACCAAACCAGTCAATAATATGATAAAAGATGTGGTTGAGTCCTGTGTGATGAGCATGAGAATCAGCTAAACGCAGTTTTTATAAAAAATAATGTCACTAGTCCCACACATTGATTATCCACAACATTTAAAACTGTGATTAATTAATTAGAACACAAATCTTAACAAAATTCAACTGTAAGCAGTAAATTAGTATTTGCTTGCCGAATTTTGGAATAATGTTAATTTAATTAAGCACAAAACTTTGGACAATGTAAACGAAATCTATATATAAATACACGTAAATATATATGTGTGTGTGTGTTGCCTAACTCCCCCCTAACCACCAAAGAAATTAAGGTGAATGAAGTATCGTTGGAAAGCGTATACCACAAGGAATGCCGTAAAAGGGTTGAAATTTTAAAAAAATTACATGAACATCTTTATATTCGACGCCGCGTTTGCACCAAAGGGGGGACCCTATGGATTTTGGAACTAAAAATTTTTGTCTTTGAATTGGCTAAAACTTATTGGTAAGAGTAATTAGCCAATGTAAAACCAAAATATTTTTGACAAATTTTACATGGACATCTTTAGACTGGACAACGAATTTTCACCAGAGGGGGGACTGTATGGATTTTGGAAGTTAAAAATTTTTTTTTGTCTTTGGCTTTTTTTAATTGGCTTAAATTTATTAGTAAGATTAATTAGCCAATATAAAGCCAGAAATGTTTTTTCGGTAAAATGAACATGAAAATCTTTATGCGGGACGTTATTTCACTAAAAAGGGGAACGACTTTTCTCCTCAACCGAGAAAAAGGATTGGGCTAAATGAGATATTATTGCAAAGCTTCCATTCAGGGAAATGTCATAAAAGGGTTAAATGTTTGAAAAAATATGAACAAGGACATCTTTATGCTGGAAAACGCGTTTTTACCAAAAGGGAAACCTTCTCCCCAACCACATAACGGATTATGCTAAATAAGTTATCATTGCGTAGCTTACATAGGTGTTTTTGGGGGGGGG
>JASAMX010003296.1:0-25249 GCA_030248175.1 Microlaimidae sp. YZB2_3 | reverse complement strand
CCGGCCCATAGGTCTAAAATAATTGTTTTTTGGATGTTAACCTCAAACAAATAAAACTTTTATTTCACTTTTTGAAACAAACCGCAGGTTTTTCGTAACAAACGAGGTATAAGTCAGGAAAAAACATGTATTTTATTAATAAATCTTTAAAAACCTTTTTTTAAAGTACATTACGTTTTCTAGTATTTTTTAAGAATTATAGTAAAAATACTTCTATTAGCATGTTATTTTTGTTATGCTTATATTAATTTTTATGTGGGACAATAGTCCTTCCAGTCTGACTGATCCAGAAAAGAACAATGCAAATAACTTTCGGTCTTTTGAACAATGTACAACATATTGTCTTCAAAGTAAATGTTTAGTTATGTTTTATGATACTTTAGTTTGTGTAGTAGTAGCAAAAATATATAATAAAAGAAAAATGAGACACTTAGAACAAATTGCTTGTAAAAAAAGGTCCCATTTAAATGGAACCTGGTCCCATTTAAATGGGACCTTTCGATTTTGGTCCCGACCTATATAAATGGGATCCCATTTAAATGCGACCTATTGTCCCATTTAAATGGGATCCCATTTAAATGCGACCTATGAATAAAAAAATTACAACAAATTTTTTTATAAATACGCGTCATTTTATATTGTTTTTAATTGAGCCTATTTAAATAGGATCCGATTTAAATAGGTCCCATTTAAATGGGATCCCATTTGAATGGGATCCCATTTAATTAGGTCCCATTTAAATGGAATCCCATTTAAATAAGTCCCATTTAAATGGGATCTATTTAAATGGGATCCCATTTAAATACTACTTATTTAAATAGTATCCCATTTAAATGGGACCAAAATCGAAAGGTCCCATTTAAATTTGACCAGGTCCCATTTAAATGGGACCTTTTTTTACAAGCAGTTTGCTCTAAGTATTTAGAAGTATTTAAGTATCTAAGTATTTGCTCTCTTCACTTTTCCTTTATTATATATTTTTGGTAGTAGAGTAATTGACTTAAATTTGGCCAGGTCTTAATTTTGGCCACCGGCTGTTATATTTGCCATGCGCATAGTTATGAAATGAGCTGCGTATGGTTAGATAGATGGCTTCATGATCTATCCACCCATACGCAGGTCATTTTATAGTTTTAAGTACGGCAAAAATAATAAGGCCCACTTTAAGTCAGTTACCCTAATAACAATATAATGAGTTTTGCAATTTTGTATAAGCCTCCAAGCAAAGTTTCATATTTGCATACATTAATAACATAATCCTTAAATTAAGCACAAAGAAAATTTATCATCTGGGCCTCAAATACTTTAATTTATAATTTTTTTTCGAATTCACAAATATATATATAATATATAAAAACTGCTTCTGTATGGTTCAAATTTTCTGAATTAAATAAATTAAATGTCTATTTTTAATAAACCACCAAAAAGGCAAAGTGAATATAGCTTGATAACTAGTTCAAGTCTTGTCTTGTAACCGGCGGCCATTAAGATTATCTTTAAATTTGCATATATCTCATGATCGACCACACAATTTGTCAAATCACATAATCGTGATTATCAATCCATTCTCCGCTGTCGGTTATATATATGTTCCTTAAAAAGACCAGCAAACTTAAGACCCGTGTTATTGGCTGTGCTTCACGGTATAAGCTTGCTAACTGTAAATCCCATTTGCCTTTACCGCACAAATATTAAATCAAAAAAACATCGCTACCAATTGATTCGCCGTGCAAGTTTTATCTATTCTTGTTCTGAATTTCAAGTCATTTTAATTTTCTTCAGCCAAGTTATAAATGTTTTAAATAAAATTTGCATATACGTCATGATCGACCGCACAATTTGTCAGATCAGGAAATCGTCATTATCAATCAATTCTCTGTTGTTAGCTGTATATATGTTCCAAATATCAACTTATATAGATTTTATTCGGTCAAGTTATAATTGTTTTAAATAAAATTTGCATATACGTCATGATCGACCGCGCAATTTGTCAGATCACACAATCGTGATTATCAATCGATTCTCCGTTGTCAGTTGTATCTTTTTTCTGAATTTCAAATCATATAGATTTTATATGGTTAAGTTATAATTGTTTAAAATAAAATTTGCATATACATCATGATCAACCGCACAATTTTGCAGATCACAAAATCGTGATTCTTAATCATTTCTTCGTTGTCAGTTTTATCTGTCTATGTTCTGAATTTCAAGTCAATAGATTTTATTTGGTCGAGTTATAATTGTTTTAAATAAAATTTGCATATACGTCATGATCGACCGCACAATCTGTCAGATCATAAAATCGTGATTATCAATCGATTTCCCGCTGTCAGTTGTATCTATATTTCGAATTTCAAGTCATATGGGTTTTATTCGGCCGAGTTATAGTGGTTTTTTAAAAAAAAATTGCATACGTCATGATCGACCGCACAATTTGTCAGATTACAAAATCAGGAATATCAATTGATGCTCCCGTTGTCAGTTATATTTATGTTCCAAATGTCAACTTATATGGAGTTGATTCGGCCGAGTGATAATTGTTTTAAATAAAATTTGCATATACGTCAAGATCGACCGCACAATTTGTCAGATCACAAAAACGTGATTATCAATCGATTCTCCGCTGTCGGTTGTATTTATATTCCGAATTTCAGGTCATATAGATTTTATTCGGCCGAGTTATAGTGGTTTTTTAAAAAAAATTGCATACGTCATGATCGACCGCACAATTTGTCAAATTATAAAATCGGACTTACTAGTTGATTCTCCGTTGTCAGTTGTATATATGTTTCAAATGTCAACTTATATGGATTTGATTCGGCCGAGTTATAATTGTTTTAAATAAAATTTGCATATACGTCATGATCGACCGCACAATTTGTCAGATAACAAAATCGTGATTATCAATCAATTCTTAGTTTCCAAGTTATCAGTTGTATCTATGTTCCGAATTTCAAGTCATATAGATTTTATTCAGCCGAGTTATAATTGTTTTAAATAAAACCAGAATTAGGTATGTGTGTGGTGTGTGAAAGAGCGTTCGTTATGTGTCACCAATCTAATTATGAATAGACATGTATACGTGCGTTTTTTTCTGTTTTCCTCATTTGTATATTACCAAGCTTTTTTTAGATTATCCACCTTTGAGTGCATTTTATCAAATCACTGTGGCAAAAAAAGTTTTAAAACCAAATTTCTTATAAAAGCTGCTTTCCTCATTTATCAGGGGTTTTTGTTTTTGTTTTTTTTTTTTTTTCGGCTTCTTTTTATTTTTTTTTTTTTCTCTCATATTAATATTCTTCTTTCTTTAGTCTGGTTCATAGTACGTCCAAAGTGTCCAAAGGACAATTTCGACATAGTAAAATTGTCCTTTGGACAGTCCAAAAGTCGTGTCAAAACGCAAGTTTTAACTTGTATTGTTTCCTATATTAAGCATGTACGACTGGAAACCCTCAGTACTCCGTAAAAGAAAGTCAATTTCCCAATTCTCCCAGAAGTTGTGCCGCTAACCAGAGAGGTTGCGAAAAGAATTACGACTGCACCACCGTCTCCTACGGAAACCTTTACTGTTGTCCCCAAAAAAGTAATCATTAGGCATATTTTTTATTATTGCTTTATTTTTTTATCCTATTATTGTCTCTACAATATTGTGTTGTTTTTTATTCAAAAAATCCTGAAAATCCTGAAAAAACCTTTATCCTGAAAATCAACGGGAAATCATTGCATGAATAAAATTCTAAAAGATTAAAAATATTATGTTGCTTATATCAACGTCAATTGAAATTAATAACAATTCTTTGTCTTAAGGCTGGTTCATACTTATGTAAAAACGTCCTTTGGACAAAGTCCAGAGGACGTTTTTACATACGTTTATTGACGCCTCGTAGTTAAACCGCTCATCATATATGCAAGTCAGCCCGGCCCGGAATTTACTGTAATTAAACGGTGATGTGCGGTTTTTTAATAATTACCGCGCTGGATTCCGACTATACTTACATGTTATATGAAAAGATGAGCGGTTTAACTACGATGTATTTATACGCTGTGTTTGCGTTTTTACATAAGTATGAACCAGCCTTTAGTCGGTTGGTTGTTCAAATACATACATGTAATGGCTGGACTAGAGCAAAAAATTTTTTTATGAATAGTGGCGACTTTTTAAGTCATTTATATTAGTTATTAATAAAATAATGATTTATTGCGATTAATTTGCTAAAAACTGTCCAACATCATATTTAATTTTTTGACAAACTTTTTTTATTTTAAAATTAGCTGGTGAAATTTGAAACTTTGTGTAAAATGCAATCGGTTTGGTGAAATAAAACCGATGTGACGCATAAAAAATGAACAAACTTAGTTTGCATTTGTAAGTTATTATAAGATCATTTTCAAAATTATACAAATAAACCTTAATCCTTTTTTTTATTTTTGAGGTTAAAAAACCTCTTAAACGCAAGTTAACAGCGTGCGTCAAAACTGCTGAAACTTTGCGTCTCAATCGTTTCCAAACGGCTTTTCGTCCTTTACACAGTATGAAATTTTTTATATCTGTGTAGAAATGCTACAGGTACAGAAACCCCAAAAAGACCTGTTTAGCCGTTTTAATAGCAATACTTCTTGAACTAGAAGTTATAATGTTTTGGTTGGCAGGATAAAATTTTGAATTTAAAACATTAAAGCCGGTGAAAAATTGATTCTTTCCTACATCTGTATATGCAGCAAAAGGAAGATAGTGTGTATTTAACTGTGTGTACTGATTGAAACGACCTCTATCAGTGGCCATATACTATTTTCAAACCTATTTATCTCGGTACAATTACTTATTCAGTTCTCAAAACCATTTTAAAGCTGCACAATACATTGGTGTTTCAGATTTTTTATGTAGTAACTCAGGTGCTATAACTTATACTGTACCAGCTGATGGTTTTACATGTAAAACAGCTACTCTCATGCAAGGAACTCGATATCGTTATGACGAAAGTATGTTGAGAAATTTTATTCAAAAATTAGTTGTAAACTAATTTTAAGAATTTTCGCAGCCTATTTTTTGCAAAATGTTATTATGTTCCGTTTTTTTAACTAACACAACTTCTATTTGGTTTGATTTATTTAATATGCTCAAGATAAGTATTTCAAATAAATCACATTTTTTTATTGAAACTTCATTATGTATTCAAAAGTTTTATTTCTTTTAAGTTTCTTTAAATGCTTACCTTTTATGCGATTAGTGAAGTTTTTCAAGAACATATAACACTATCATTAACTAAAAATAGCAATTATGTTGTCATAATATAACACACAAATTTTTAAAGTTATCATAATAAAACTCATGAACAACCTTACCCATAGACCTTAGTTTCGCTAAACAACCATCGCAAACTCTTAAAATCAAGCAAAATTTTATCGTGATAATTCCTTTATTTTAATTTAATAGTGTATTGCTATGTTCTTGTTGGATGAGTAGGACCATTTTTTGGAACAAAATGCTTCAACTCATCTACATGTATCATTTGATTTGATTTATAACTGGAATATATTGGATTTAATTAGTATCTTATCAATAATATTATCGCCGATTTTACATTAGATTCACAACCAAAATAATATTTTTAGTATTTTTTTAATAAACCAAAGTAGTAAATATTTTGTATTTATAATCTTGAAGAAAGAAGATTATGGATCAAACAAGAAAACAGTGTTAGTTTCCATTGTATTATATCTTTAGATAGCAAGCAATGTAAAGCCGTAGGTGGTTTTAAAGGATGTGGAGGAACATTTAACAATTTCATTACTATGGAAGAGTGCCAAGCATTTTGCGATATTTCACAGAGTAATCTATAACCTTTTGTATTATTTATATTTTTATAACAATATTGCTAACTGGATCTAACCACAACATTTCTAAAATCTAATTTCAATAAACCATCATATAACTATCTATTTGACGTTGGAAGAATTTCTTATTAGTTTTATTACCAAAAAAATAATATTATTTAACTTTCGGAAAATAAGTCCTAAGATAGGACAGCTCCATAAGTAAAATAACCCAATAAATAATAAAAAAATACGCTAAAACGTAGTAACTTTCATTCGCTTACTAAAATTAAAGTCATAACCATTTCGCGTAAAAAAGAAATAATCAGTTAGCACTTAAAACAAAAAAAATGAAAAAATGCCAATAATAATGTAACCCATCATTATTGAGTTGCGTCATCATGAGTGTACTTGACCACCATCTAAGTTTTACTTTGATTGTATTCATTTTTAATTTCTTACCGAATAAACCATATACATAAATTAGAAAGATGCGCTTATTAACTTATCGTTGAGAAAAAAAGCCATTGCAAGCAGCAAGATTTATAAACTTTTTAGCAATTTACAATAATTTTACTCTTAAAAATTTTATAGTTTAATGAAATATTTTTATGATACAAATAAAATTTGCTATTCATTTTGGGCTAATATATGATTTCATTGTTTAAAAAAATCTTGTTTTCAGAAAAATGTCCCTCTGGTAAAAGGCTTAGAGATGATGGTGGTTATGTGAGTTGTCTTTTAAAGCCTTGTCCTCCAGATTTCTATTGCTATAAATCCTACTGTTGTCCAACAAAACGTAAGTTTTTATTTACTTCAAGTTAAATTTTTAACGAAATTGTATATTGCCGAATTCACTAAAAATACAGGATGCACGTCTAAAATTTATGAATTCTACCTATGTAATAAATGTTATGTATACGGCGTCGTTTATCTATATTGCATGATTATCGTTTGCAGTAAGCTTACTGGACGTTAAAGCCAGGTTCAAACTTCCTTCAAAGTGTTCTAAAGACAGTTTTTTCCAAGGACAGTTCTAAGTCTTTTTCATATTTTACCCAAAAGACAAAGTCCAAACAACAGTCTGATAGTCCAAAAAATAGGTTAAAAGACAAAGTTTTAAAGGAAAAGTTTTAAAGATAGTAAAACGGAATTTAATTTAATTTTAAAATTTTTTTTTCTTAAAAATATTTTTCAGAATATATGAAAGACACGTCAGGATTTTAGGGCCTTCAAAATGTCATATAGTATTTGTGATCACGTTATAATATGTTTTGCTCTGTGGGAATGATTGTGGGAGGAGCTGTTAGAATAACTTTTAGCCAATTAGCACTTGGGAAAAAATTGCATCTCCAATAAATAAAAGATCTTCTTTTTTCCCAAGCCCTAATTGGCTAAAAATGATTCTATAAGGTCAAAATTTTGTGAAGGTCCTTAACACTGAACAATTTCTTTTCATGACTATCGTGAAAATTTTCATTTTTTGTTAATTTTATTTGCGCTTTAGAAAACGTGTGCACTCAGCGACAAGTGGCTGGCTCGTGTTTATCCCCTCAAACTCGGTTTTGGTACAATGCCATCGTGAGAACCTGCGAGCAGTTCACATTCACAGGTTGCGAAGAGAACGACAACAATTTTATTTCCGAGACTGAATGCATGGAAGCTTGCGAGGGAACTATTCGTAAGTTTCGTAAATAAATAGTAAATTTATTTCAACCTATAAAATACAAACAACCATCTGGGAAATCAGTAAGTAACTCGTTTTTAATATTTTAGAATTGCTAAACTGAATATAAAAAATATCCTACAATTGTAAATTAAGGCTTTTTTTGTTAAATTTTTCGTTAAACTTTAATTAAAAAAATATACTAATAATTGCGGTATTTGAGTTGATTTCTGAGAAAAATCTGTCTGGTGAACTAAGCTAAAACAAACTAGAAGAGGCATAAAATTTGTATGTTATATTTATTATTTTCTAGCGGCATGTGAAAAGGGACTGGCATTAGTGGGAAATTCTGGAAAAGCTGTGTTTTGTGAAAGAGGTTCCTCTCTGTGTCCTGCCACACACACTTGTACAAACTCAATATGTTGTCCTACAAAAGGTATTTTTAAAACCAAGTTGAAATTTTAACAAGTATTAATGTATATTAGTTATGTGTTTTGGAGTTCTGAAGCAACCCAGGGACCTCTGTCTTATTTTTGTACTAAGTTTGAATAATTAAAGAGCATACCATATCACGTCAGGATTTTAAGGACCCTCTAATGTCATATAGTATTCATGATCACGTCATACATTATATATGGTTTGCTCTGTGGGAATGGTTGGAGGAGGAGCTAATAGAATCACTTTTAACCAATTAGTGCTTGCGAAAAAAATGAATATCCAACGAATGAAAAAAAGATAGAAACTGTTAGTTTTATCGCTAAACATTTATACGCTCTTGATTCTGTAATCGAAACAAACAATAGTGCTAGCAAATAATCAATATTTTGCTGTGATAAATCACTTAGAATAATGAAGATGTCATAAAACTGCGTTAATAAACATATAAATATGCGAAAAAATATGTAACTTCATGGCTTTGACACATTAAGTGCCCTGACTAAATAAATATTGTGGGACCCTCAAGAAATTAAATCGGTGTCCAGAAAAAAAAACTGTTGCGTTATATTTTTTTTAAAAAAATTGTGATTATTTTATTAATTTTTGCAAAAATGATTGAGAGTGGCGACAAAACTTTAAACTTTAAAGTTTAAAACGTTATTTCTCAATAACGTTGCAACAGATTTTACCCATGTTAATATCTTTGCTTATCTTAAACTTTTGACTATCAAGTTAAAGTTCTAATAAAGTATTGGGCTTCAATGACGCCATTATTACAGTTGATATGATGAAAAAACTTAAGACTCAAAAAGTAGTCTTTTCTTTATTTGTTAATCAGAAACAATTTTGATATGCTAGTACAAGTCTTTCCAAGAATTTTTTTAAAATTTGAGCACAATTGGAAAAGTCCATAATGCGAACTAATGGTTCACAATTTTTAAGTATTCATTATCAAGTTGATTTGATATAAAAAAATGGCTACATATACATATCAAAAATGTTTATTACGATGGTAATATATGCTAAATTTTGCTTATTATTTAATTTATTTTCTGCCACCTGTTACACTAAAATTGTTTAGAAACGATTTGCACTGAGCCCCTGATCATAGGAAGTTGCCGATCTTACGAAAAGCGGTAAATATTCATGTTAACTTTTATAAAATTTTAAGTAATTTGAGTTTTTATGTGTTTTTCAAAAGATTTATTTTTAATAAAACATTTTTTAAGGATTACATCAGTATGGTAGAAATGTATTATAATTTTATGTTTCGAACAATTTTAAAGGAAACACACAATTTGTATATAAAACAAACAAAAATTAAGACACTATAAACTGTTACTGTTAAACATGGAATAGTGCAATATCGAAAAAGTTAATACAAATTCTTTTCGTTTAAATGTATTTCAGGTTATAAATTTAACAATGCTCATTACATGGCTCATTAGACGGAAGACAAAAGAATGATATTATTTTATGGCCATTTTATTTATAAAAATTAACATGTTTTTAAACTATATGCTTCATTTTATTGCTTTCAATTTTTTTAAAAATAGTTCAAAACGCGAAGAAAAATTATTTCATTAATTGTTAGGTATTGGTACAACGCGGCCACCAAAACATGTGAGCAGTTCACTTATAGCGGCTGTCAAGGAAATGAAAATAATTTTGAAAATTACATGGAATGCCAGAATTTTTGTCAGGGTGTTAAACGTAAGTTTTCAAACAAGTATTTAGTTTTTTTTTAACTTTTAAATTTTTATATTTTAAGAAAAATTTAATTAAAAAATGTTTTTTCAACAAAACCTTCGACTTTTATACAATAAAAATTGTTTGCAATATCAAAAATATATAATATAACGAAAAATGTGCAATTCTTGTATACAAAATGGCGACGCCGTACCTATTATAATAGAAAATTTTAAGAACAGTAATTATTCAAATGGCACTACTATTATAATGGCATACCCTCAATTTTAATTAACTCCGTTAAGAATAGCAAATTTGCGTGTAAAATGTGCCATTATAATGGCAAGAGTCAAAAATTGTACAATTATAATGGCTTATTCTAAAAGTATGATATTATAATGCATACGCTGTCGCCACTTTTTTATACAGGAATTGTACGTTTTTCATTATATTACAAATTTTTGTTAAAATAAAGTTTGGGGTTAAAAAATCTGCAAATCGTTGGGGCTTTTTTTGTTGATTACACGTTGAAAACAGATATACTTTTTTTACTTCGAAACCTGCACTTTATATTTTTTTAAAATAAATTTAACAAATCTGATGCAATTATAGCGGAACCCAAATGCATTCAGGGCGCCGCACTCCGAGATGCTTTTGGGGCCTATGTTCAGTGCTCCAACACAGGTCTTGGAATCCAATGCCCTGCCAACTTCTTCTGTTACTTCGATGGTGTATCGCACGGTTGCTGCCCTTTAAAAGGTATTTGTCAATACGAATGCGTTCTATTTTTTGCTGATGTGGTGGTTTTAAATAAATAATTTTGACAATGTTTTGTACCTAGTAATTTATATTGCGCCCGCGATAATTTGAACGATCTCATTTCCTTTTGTTTTGAAAATAAAGTCTGTATTCTAAGCAAGCCACATTCACTACAGGCAATTCTAAACAATTTATTATTTTTCTATATAGCCATGTTTTTGTCTAAATATTCTTTAAGGGCGGCTCACATCCTCAAGTTTTTTTCTAAATAATTTATTTTTTAATAAATTTTAGAATACGTGTGCAGTCTGGGAAAGAACAGCGGGACGGAATGCGGACCGAAAACGACCTGGTGGTATTTTGACAGCATCAACAGTGTCTGTCACCCCTTCCTGTACAACGGCTGCAGCGGAAACGATAACCGCTTCACCAATCGAGAAGCCTGCGAAAGCTTTTGTCAGACCCTCGGTGCGTTTTACTTAAATCTTTTTTAAAAGTAATTTACATCAAACGTGGTTTGATAAGCATGCGCTGGTTACGGATGAATTAGAAATAATTAAATTTCTAAATTAATGAACGTTAGGTGCAAATTTTTGTTTCTCTTCTTTTCATTTAAAAGCGCTGTCTAAATGGGGTTTAGAGCCAAACTCATGTTATTTTTTTAACAATTTTGAAGTGGTGACTTTTAAAACACACCGCCTTCTGTTTTAAATTTCTAATTGTGGTTGAGAACCCAAAACATGTTATTTTTTTACCAACTTTGTTTTATGAGTTTTAAAACGCACCACCCTCCGTTGTTCCTCGTCTAAATGTATTTGAGAACCTTACTTGTGTTATTTTTTCCCTAACTTTGTTGTGATGATTTTTAAAACGCCCTCTGTTTTGCTTCGTCTAGATGTGGTTAAAAGCCAAACCCATGTTATTTTTATATCTTTTAAATCAACTTTAGTATGGTGACTTGTAAAACACTCCAAATCCCTGTTTTGGATCCTCTAAATGTATTTGAGAACACAACATATGTTATTCTTTTACTTTGCTGTGGTGACTTTTATTTTTTTTACCAACTTTGCTGTGGTAATTTTTAAAACACAATACTCCTTGCTTTTTGCACGCAGGTTTAAAAATTGGTACATAGCTATTCATCCTTGAAAATGTAAGTTGTGTTTTTTTTGGATAAAAGTTTTAAAATGATATAATTGTGTTGCATGCAAATTGATGTTACAACCTTGGTTTATGGTAAAAAAATTAAGTTTTGTGGGATTTTTTAATATTTGAACGGCAATATCACCGTGAAATAATACCGGTTCAAAAAAATTAAAATATTTTTAAAAACCTAAGAACAAGAAATTTTTTTAAAAAGTTTTTCACTATTGAAAAATGGCTAATCACAAACATGATCATTTAGAAGATCGCACTGTACTTTAGTTAGTAGTAAAAACAATTGCTGGACAACGGGTATAAATTACTTCAGTATTAGCATAAAACATTTTGTTTTCAATTTTTTCTCGGGTAGTAACCACTTAAACCACTTAAATTAACAAAAAAAATTATATTTTCAGTTTGCCCATTGGGTGAAAAACCTTACAAATCGTCTAAGTCAGGAAACCCCATAAAATGCAGCAAAGACACGTTTCAAAAATGTCCGAAAGATTACTACTGTGTCACACACTCTCCGCCAGGAGCAATGTCCAGGGGTTACTGCTGTCCCAAAAAAAGTAAATAGCTCTTTATTTGTTATTCATATTTAAATTATTTAAAATAATGCTTTTACATTACACCAAGACAAAAATAATTTTTTCAATATATATTATCATAGAAATAAAGGTAAAATATGTAACTCAGCATACACATACCTTATCCAATCGCCAACAATCCGTAAAGGCTTTAGTTGGTCTTGCTGTTTGAACAGTTCCCTGCGCTATAAAACCAGTTTTTTTTCACACAGCCACGAGCCGTGAAACCGCACCAGTTTCACGGGGGGTGGGGGGGGGGGGGTGTGGGGGGTTTTGTTTTTTTTTTTTTGTTTGGTTTTTTTTTTGTTTTTGTTTTTGTGTTTTTGTTTTTGGTGTTTTGTTTTTGTGGTGGTTTTTGTGTTGTGTTTGTTTTTTTGTTTGTTTGTGTTTTGGTTGGTTTTTTTTTTTTTTGTTTGTTGGGTGGTTATATATTTTGTTTTTTTTTGTTTTGGTTTTTTTTTTTTGGTTTTTTTTTTTGTTGTTTTATTTTTGGTGATATGTTTTATAATTTGTTATTATAGTAGTTTTTATTTATTTGGTTTTAATTGGGTGATTTGTATTTGTGTATTATTTTGTGGTGGGTGGTTTTTTATTTTATTTTTTTTTGCTTTTTTGTTTTTAGTTGGTTTTTGTTTTTTTTGTGTTTTTATTTAAATTAAAATAAAATGTTTTGTAATAAGGTTTGTTTTGAATGGATGTTTTTTTTTTGTGAATTTATTGTTTTGGTGTATGTGTGTTTTGTGTGTTTTGTGTTTTTTGTGTTAATTGTGGTGTAAATGTTTTGGTTGTGTGTTGTGGATGTGTTTATATGGTTGCTTTTTTTTTTTTGTTATTTTGCTTTGTTTTGTTTGTGTTTTTTTTTGGTGTAGTGTAGTAGTATTCTGAGAGTGTAGTGTGTTAGTTGTGTGTGTGTGTTTGTTCGGCGTTTATCAGAAATAAGTGGGTGTTTATGGTGTTACTATTTTAATTATAGTGTGTTTGTGTTAATAATAGAGTGGGGTTAGATGGTGTTACTTTGAATTTTGATTGGTATTATGATGATTATATAATGGTATTATGATTTTATTATTAGTCTTATGATTATCGTTTTTATGTAAATATTTTGAGTCTTATAATACTGTGTATATTTAATATTTCGGTTGTTTATGTTTAGATGTTTGTATGCTGGGAGATTATATAATATTGAATTGGAGTTGTCTAGAAATATTTATTTTGTTATTATGTTTTGCTACGTATTTTGCAGCTATGTATTTTGAAGTTATTAAACTTGTTTGTATGCGCTTATCTATAGGTATGATGGGTTGGTTTATATATATTTATGGATTTTTTTTTGTATTTGGGTTTTTTTGGTTTCTTGAAGTTTTTTCGCTTTATTTTGTTTGTTTTATATTTTTTGTTTATATAATTTGATAATTCTATAGATTTCGAAGCTATAGATTTATAAGTAGTTATATGATATTTTTGTTTTTGGGGTTTTTGTATTGTTGTCTTTATATTTGTGGTGGGTGTTATTTTTTGTTTATATTTTCTTTTGTTGTTGTCTTTTGTTGTTTTTGTTTGGTCTATTTGTGTTTATTGTTTGTGTTTTTCGTATGTTTTGTTTTTTGTGGTTATTTGTATTTTATTCGTTTTGTTGATTTCTATTTAGTTTTCTAGTGTTATTTATTTTTGTTGTTGCTTTGCTCAGTTCTCTACATTTAATCTTGTGTATTAAATAATCTTGAGTGTAACATCGAATTTTAATGAGAACTAATATATAATTCTGTGGATGTACGTTTTCTATGCGTTGCTTTTCTTCTTTTTCTTTTGTTCTATTTTCTGCTTTTGTACTACTTTGTTCTTTGTGTTACTATTTATATTTTGTATCTTCGTAGTTACTATATGATTGTTGTTGTTGATAATTAGTTTAATTACAAATATTTGTGATAAAATACTAAAAACAAGACGCTTACGGAAATTAATCGATTCAGGCTTTTGAGTGCTTTAATTATTAGTGTTTTCATGTGGTCTAATTAGGCGTTTTATGGCCTTAATTGGTGGCATTTTACCAATTGCGGTGCATCTTAATTAAGGAAAGTCAACAAAAAAAAACTAGTTGCCCTTTGTCGTTTATTTAAAAAAATCCACGACGACAATAAAACGAAATAATTTAAATTTTGTTGAGGTCTCTAAATATTGAAAATAATCGCGCTTATTTTTTTACTATTATAAATGATGGTATGCATATTAAATGCGTTTTGAGGACTGGTTATTACACCTCTGTTGGTTTATTCAATTAGTAATTGCACAAACCACATTTGTTTTGTCTTTATTACATAAATTAAACAAATATTTAGGAAGTATAATTAATTAACCAAATATGAAATTTACTTTTTTTACAAATTCAATTAAAAAATTATTACCGTCATGTTATTTGTTTGCAAATTGCTCAAGTGACCGTTATCACTTTTGTAAATCATTTTTGCCACGCTGATAAAGAAAAAATCTATGGTAATGATCATGTTTGCTTATAGGTTATGTTTGCAACCTTCCGAAAAGCCGAGGAAATATTTGCGCCAAGCCATCGGTTCGTTATCATTTCAATCGTGTCTCGGCAACATGTTCCGAATTCGTATACGATGGTTGCGGGGGCTATGCTAATAACTTTGTTACCAAAACTCAATGTGAAAATTATTGTTTATCAAATGGTGATTCGTTTTTGTTGTTATCATTTTTTAAAAATAACATTAAAATTAACTTAAAATTGAAAATACAAATATTTTAAAATCAACTGAAAACATTGTATCGCACTTTACTATATTCCTTTAACCAACAAATCTTTGATGACCTCGCCTGATCAGATGAATACGATAAAAATTCAATTTATTTTAGACTAAAGTGCTAAAGTGTTAAAACAGGATACAAACATCGTCTTTTTTTAAGTCGACATTGACACGTCGCAGTTAAACCGCTGGTTAAACCGTTGATTTCAATGCTATACAATACTGATTATTCAAATATATGAATCAAAAGCAAAATCGTAGTTTGCAGTGTTTTGCAATTTTGGTTTGAATAGAAAATAGAAAATAATAAAAATTTGAAAATAAAAAAAAAATTTTGGTTTGATTTATCAACGTTAAAAGATAATATATTAATCAAACGAATTTTCGTTTTGTTTTTATCAATTTATAGAAAATCTTGTTTTAAAAACTAAAGCTGAAAATACAGAACACAAACTTTAGTAAAAATTTTAGAATAATTTTTTTCGCCATAAATTTGTATAAATTAGAAGTTTATGTCACATGTGTCGTGTTTTTTTCTATTTTAAGGCCGGTTTCAAACATTTTCAGCACAAAAAAAATAATTTTTTTCAGTCGTAATTTTTCAGAAAAATTATAGCCTGTCTTAATGGTGAAAAAGTCTTGCTTAATCCAAACGGTTCACCATTTGAATGTTCCAGTGGGGGCCAGAATTGTCCGAATGGTTTCCAATGCCGATTGGATGAACTCTACACAAGAAACGTTTGCTGCGGATCTTCAGGCGAAGGTTATTATGCCTTTTTACTTGGACAGAACAGAAAATAATTTTGTTAATGATGATTTTATATAGAAAAAAATAAAAGTAACAATCTGGCAATGTTACAGAGGTTAACTGCTGAAATTATAGCTCAGCTTGAAAAAAGGGGTTTCTATAATTACAAAAAATATATTTTTTTATATTACAGAATATAAATTACTATACCTTTAGGTGTGTGTGGTTCGGACGCCCAAGCTTATTGGGATATTTACCAAAACGGTCCAAAAAAATGTTTGCCAGACGACCCAAATAGCTGTGACGGACAACAAAATTTTAACTGCACTTTTAATCCAAAACTAAATTCCTACTATTGTTGCCGGAAACTTGTAAAGAACGGTAAAATTTTAATTTGTTTCCGCAATTTTATGTTTATTTGATTGGAAAATTTTTTATACTATTCAACTTTTTGCAAACACATACTTATTTTTTTTTTTTTTTTTTTTTTTTTTTTTTTTTTTTTTTTTTTAATTAAAAATAAAAAGGAAAATCGCAATCATACTATCATTATTTGTTTTGTTTTTTTTTTTTTGTTTTTTTTTTTGTGGTGTGGGGTTGGGTTTTGGTTTTTTTGGTTGGTGTTGTTTGTTGTTTTTTTTTTTGGTTTTGTTTTTTTGTTGTGTTTTTTTTTGTTGTGGGGGGGTTGTTGATTTGTTTTTTTTTTTTTGGTTTGTGTTGTTTGTTTTTTTTTTTGTTTTTTTTTTGTTCTTTTTGCTCTCTTTGGCTTGTTTTGTTAGCTGGGAAGTGCGAAATAAATGATACCTTATACAATATTATTATTAACTTATTATCAAATCCATAATCGTTCATTTTGGGTTATTTTATAATCTACTGATCAAATTATTAATGTTACAATAACATACACTGCCTAATTATATGTATTTTTGTTGTAATTTAAAATTATTATTGAATTATGCTAAATATGTTTGACATAAGTGTCACCATAATGGTAATTACCGTATCTCCTACTTATCTTATGTAGTATGCAGATTAACGGATTCAAAGCGCGCGAAATTTCGATCGGTTGATCTGCATATTAGAAAGATAAGTAGGAAATACGGTAATTATCCATTATGGTGACACTTATGTATATTGCATACTTCATATATAAACCGAGTTCCAGTGCTAGGTGCCTATAGTAATTCGTGGTGTATTTGTATTTGCTTTCTAGTTAATACTAATCAGGTTTCATCAGATACCAGATCACACTGATAAAAAAATTGTATTACACCAAAAATTATTTCCCAATGGTAAAAGAGTTATTAACAAGAAAATCGCTTGGTTATTTCCAATGTTGTTTTTTATACACCATTATTCAAAAGAAAACGTTTCTACTGTACGGATATTAATAAAACTTAATAGAAGTTACGTAAGGGTAACAAAAAGCTGAAGTTTTAAATTTGGTGCAATTAAAAAAGTATTAAATTAGTACTGCCAGTTAAAAAAATTTGTATTTTTATGGTGTTGGTGTGTTTTTTTTATTTGTATTTTAGAACTTTGTCCAATTGATTCTATAGTTTTAACAGATGCAAATACTGGAATTCCAGTACCGTGCTCTTTGAACTTTTCAAGCTGCCCAGGTAATTCAAATTATAGTGAAGTTAACATAATTTCAAAAAATTTTAAAATTGGCAAGAATATATTAAATAGGATTAATAAAACATGACAATCGCACCTTTTCAAACTATTAGTTTTTAATGGAAATTTGAGTTGGTTCCATTTTTATGCGGTACGGGGTCTTTAGAGCCACAAGCAGGGAACTTGGAGCCATGAGAAATTTTTGGGAACTTAAAGCCACGAGCAATAGGAACTTAGATCCTTTAAGAAAAAATGGTTTGGGGTTAGATTAAGGTTCCGCTTAGGCTTAGGTAAACGTTTTAACGATTTTTACTTTCGGCTCCAATTTCCCTACTTACGGCTCCAAGTTCCCTATTTTTGGCTCCAAGTTCCAGCTCCAAGTTCCCAAGGCTCCATCGTCCCTAAATTTTTTATGCAGCTACAATATTTTCCCAACCCAACACATAGCATAATTTTCTACTCCTAATTATTTATAGTGTTGTACTTTATCCTGACAAAGGTATTTTAATAATAATCGTGCACGATGCTTAAAAAGAAAGAAAATTATGCCAACTATTACTGTTTTTATGAACTAAATATAGCATGCGTAAAAGGATAAAAGCATGGTGTGCGTGTGACGTTGTGTCATCTAAATACCACATGCATAAAACCATGGTGTAATGTTGTGTCATGGTTTATTTAAATATATGGCTTATTTTAGAGGTCGGTTATTCGTGTAAAATATCTCAAACCGATAGTCGTAAAAGCTACTGCTGCCTGGATCGAGTTCCAACTGTAAATCTGCTAGTTCCACCCACTGATCCCGGTTTGTATATTTAGAATATTTTCAAAAATTTATTGAAATATTTTGGGTCAAAATCTATTCCTACGCCTGCAGTTTTAATACGACCTTTTTCCACAGTCCAATTATCACACCTGTGTTCCTTGCACTTTTGTTCTGTTTACGTTACACAGAATGTTTTGTTTCTCTAGTTTTGCTATGTTTCGTCAAAATTTCGTTTAGCGATTAATATTTTGTGTTGCTGCCATATCAAAAAATTTGAAATCCAGCTAGACAGACTTTTTATATTAATACAAAAAGATTTAGCAGTCTTTATTAATAATCGCTTTATAAAACCATAACGTCTTGGTATAAACATTCACTTTACAGCAAACTTAAAACGCACATTCACAAATATTTATTACGAAAAGCTTTCTTGAATAATATTATGCAAAATTTCATTGCAAATTTTATTTATTTTATGAAAAATATTAATTTAGGCCGTTCATAGTTCAATCTAAAATTATAAATTGTCCGCAATTAATGATTTTGTCCGATAAATCAATAAATTAAAAATTAAAAAATTTATTTTTACTTTCACTGTTAAAGATTAAGAAATTTATTTATTTTAAATTCCTTTATTTTTACGCAAAATTTTTAAACTGAGCCCTTACGACAAAGTGCGATTCATAAATTTCTTTTAAATTTTAATATTTTGAAAAGAATCTAAAAAGGAACACATTTAAATTTACTAACAAGGTCAACAGCAATAAACTTACTTTTTTTTAGATAAAACATGTTTTGCATTGAGTGAATTCCCGGGAAAAACTTTAATTTTGACTGATAAAACTATTGCAATTTGTCATTAATTTAGTCTTTTATGGTCCTTTTACTCACTTTCAAGAAGTCTAAAATTACATCTTGATAAGATACAACTTGTATTATTATATTAATATTGGTGTTGATATATTTTGTTACTACGCTATTATTTATTTCACATAAACTTTAAAATATAAAAAAGAAGTGTAAAACCCCTTTAGAATGTCCAGAAAACAGCACAGTTTACAAAACTGCTAGCGGAAAACCGATTTCCTGCCATCCTCTGAGTAAAACTCACTGCCCTCCGCTTCATCACTGCCAATACTCCTTTTCCCGAAAGCGTTATTTTTGCTGTAAAATAAAATCCATCGTGAAAGGTAAGTTAATTTTTTTGTATTTTGCGATCGCAATAAATACAATAAATTCTGCACGATATTAAATAAGCAAATTATAAAGGCTTTTAGA
The DNA here is from genome assembly GCA_030248175.1 of Microlaimidae sp. YZB2_3. NCBI lineage: Eukaryota > Metazoa > Nematoda > Chromadorea > Desmodorida > Microlaimidae > Microlaimidae sp. YZB2_3. The sequence continues at coordinate 5,976 of JASAMX010003296.1, read as the reverse complement.
GTTGATGCGGTGACAGTGATAATGTCAAAAGAAAATTGCACATTGTGTTTGAGGTTACGAATTCTTAGCCAGTTGTTTATAATACAGAATTCACATAACGAAAATTTTTGAATGGAAAAAAACTAAAGCCTCGATACAGTAATCAATCATCACTATTTTTTTACTAGCAAATCCACTTGTATGAATGAATATTTCTCGTTTTTTTAGAAGTATTTTTATTGGGAGTTCACCAGAATGAATCTGGCATACTGAGATCTCAAGGGTTAGGTTCTGATTAATACAAAGTACAAACTGCACGACAATACGATATCATTAAATATTTTGATTATGCGATATATATTTACGTGGCAAACGCTGAGTAGTGGTTTCTGCGTTTCATGCTTATAATACAATTTAGAATATTCGGTATTAGAAATGTTGTTGGGAGTATAATAAAGGTTACCTAAAAATACCTACATTCAAAAATTTTTTTTTCAGAAAATTTATTCTGCCCTTTTGGTTCCAAGCCCCATCATTCCAAACTGACTGGTTTGATAACACAATGCGGAAAATCCGCAGATTGTCCGTCTTCTCATTACTGCGCTGATATTCAAGACCATAAAGCTTGTTGTCTTACAAAAGGTACACTAACACTTATATTATCATAAAGTTTTATGCAAACTTGTCAGAAGAATCTAAATCGTTAAAAACTACAAATAGAAACCAAAAGTACATAATGCAACGGCAGTGACAAGTGGCAACAGTGAACAGGTTTACACCGCAGCAACAGGCGACAGTGTAACGGAGTACCCGCGCGCGGAACGCCCAGTCTTGTCTTGTCTTGTCACATATGTAAACCAGCGCGTAGTTTTCAAAAGCACGTGCGGATAGAATTATCACTAAAAAAACATGGATGTTTCGTGTTTTGTTTACTATATAAAAATTTACGATAATTATTATTACTTGCTTTCGGGTATAATTAGTTCTTTCAATAATTATTTGAAATAAGGAATAAAATTTTTCGTGTTAAAAAATCTCTTACTTAATGACTGGCAATTTTGCAACACCGTCCGTAATAACATTTTTTCCCAATATATAAGCATATATATTTGCTATTTATGTTGGGTGGAGTCTGAAACCCTTCCATACACTTCAGATTTTTTCTTCAAATGTATAAACACATGATAAGAAAAATTGAACAGTTAAAATACGATGCGGCAATATGTATGACCAAGAATATCCAACTGTGTATTAAACAGTTGTCCTAATTATAATGTAGATTATTCCACATTGTAGATTTTTCATCATGTAAAGAAACCTACGACGACCTGTGAAATAATCTACAGTTAGTGGAATAATCTACATGATAATTTTTCTACATAATACTGTAGATTATTCTACATGATAACCGCGAATTCGCAAACAAAAAACTGCGAACTTAAAACTTTTTGATGACGGTTTTTTTTATGTAACGTTGTCAAATACTCAACGTTTTTGGTTCAATCCGACGTATAAATTATTTTACATTTTAAATAAAACATGAAATATTTTGAATAATTTGAACTATTCGACAGCATTATGTTAAAATATTTCATTTATGTATTTTGCGTTTACAATTTTTTACTTTATAAACTTAGAAATGTAAAAAAACTGCGAACGTAAAATCCTCATATGAGATTTCCTTTTCACGTAATGTTGTCAAATATTTTATAGGTTTTTTGTTGTATTGGACGTATAAATTATTTTATATGTTAAAACGTGGGAAATTTTGACTAATTTGAATTATTCGACAGTGTACTATGTAGAAAAATTTCATCTAGGAGTTTTGCATTCGCGAACTTTCATTTCTGCATGATAAAAAAAATCTACATATGGATTGCTTAACATATAATTAGAAAAAATTTCTTAACACACTTTCGCACATTCTCTACTCTTATTCATTCTTGCTATGGCAGATTATTTTATATATGCAATGGGGTCGCCACAATTTTTGCTTATGCGGTTTTAGTGCTGTTTATTTGTGTTTAAAAATTAATTAGGCTGATACAAATCTCATGTTTTTGTCTTTCCATATTATTTTAAAAGCTCCGGCCATTTATAGCGGATGGGTTCCGCCTGTTGAATGTGCTATTTGAGCTTATTTCAGTATGACATGTTGTAAATTATTCTATTCGCATTTTCAAGACTAACTAACTAATGACATTAATTTTTATTTATTATACACACATTTAGTAAAAAAAAATAGGACTGGGCTCTAAAACTCCGGTGGTGCTCCGGAGCTCCAAAAAGTCAACTTCCGAGAAATATCAATACTAAGTACAGTATTAATACTAAATTTTAGCTGTTGTTGTGTTTGTCTTCCATGACAATAAAAATTGATCGAGATTATATAATATTTTTAATTACTATTTTACCGAACCCATCACATGACTTAATGTATAATGATAGCAGAATTATCTGATTTTTTAGAAGCTATTTGCAATCAACCATTGTTCGAAGGAGCTTATTGCTCAACTATTTTGCCTTCAGAAAGATACTTTTTCGATCGGAAAAATGGCGAATGCAAGCCGTTCATGTTTTTCGGATGCTTCGGGAACCAGAACAATTTTGCTTCACTTGAAGAATGTTTTCAATTTTGTAAGCCATACGCAAAACAAAGTAAGTTCAATTATAAACCTTAAAATGAGTCAAAATTGTTAGCTTATGATCTTCGTTTGTTTTATTTGAGGGTTTAACGCTTGTCATTTATCTATGTTTTCAAAGTTAAAAACAAAGTTTGGAAAAATGCTCTAAAATAAAGCGGGAAAGTAAGACAATTAACAATACATTTTTAATATTTTTCAGATCAAATTTGCCCGTCGGGTTCTCAACCTCAATTTCCAGTGCAACTTTGCACTGTCGGATTGGGCGGTTGCCAATCTCCGGGATATTCGTGTCAGTCTACAGACCGTGGCGCTTCAAAATTTGCATATTGCTGCTCCGTCCGCGCAACACCCGTAATACTGGCATTAATATTTTCCGACCACCTATTTCACATTAGGTGAAAGTTTTTATTTTCACTATCCGCTGCGATATTAGCCGTAAGATTTGAACGTAAAAGCAAGTGTATGCGTATAAACCCGGGTGGGATGTATTAGTATTCTAACAATCACTAGAGAGAATGTAATTTCAGAAATGTGGTCTGAAAAAACTGTTACCATTCCGTTAGCAATATATGTTCACCCAAAATTTTTTCTAATCCACATCATTTTTAAAAAGACAAACTATAACCAGTAAGAAACGCAGAAATATGAGATCATCAAAACGCTTATAAATTCTTAGCTAGGGGCTCATCTTGTTGAACTCCCACAATGATAATTATTATCATTAAAAAATGTTTTAGTTTCTGGAAGTTAACAGGATCAACAGATGGTGGAGAATACTTTGAGAGAAGTTTTAAGTGGGAAACTAAGTTGCTCATTGAATGGTAACAGCAGACCACACGAAATTACATCTCTAGGATGATAATACAATACATCCCACCCGGGTATACGCATACACTGCTTACGTCAAATCTACGGCAATATCGCAGCGGATAGGAAAATAAAAACTCACCAATGGAAATAGGGGCGGAAAAATAAATGCCAGTATTACGGGTGTTGCGCCGGGACGGAGAGAATATGCAAATTTTGAAGCGCCACGGTCTTGTAGAGCTGGCACCGAATATCCCGGAGATCGGCAAGCCGCCCGATCCGACAGTGCAAAAGTTGCACTGGAAATTGAGGTTGAGAAAACCCACGGGCAAATTTCATCTGAAAAATATATGAAATGTATTGTTAATTGTCTTACTTTCCCGCTTTATTTTAGAGCATTTTTCCAAACTTTGTTTTTAACTTTGAAAACAAAGATAAATGACAAGCGTTAAACCCTCAAATAAAACAAACGAAGATCATAAGCTAACAATTTTGACGCATTTTAAGGTTTATAATTGAACTTACTTTGTTTTGCGTATGGCTTACAAAATTGAAAACATTCTTCAAGTGAAGCAAAATTGTTCTGGTTCCCGAAGCATCCGAAAAACATGAACGGCTTGCATTCGCCACCTTTCCGAATCGAAAAAGTTTTCTTTCTGAAGGCAAAATAGTTGAGCAATAAGCTCCTTCGAACAATGGTTGATTGCAAATAGCTTCTAAAAAATCAGATAATTCTGCTATCATTATACATTAAGTCATGTGATGGGTTCGGTAAAATAGTAATTAAAAATATTATATAATCTCGACTCGATCAATTTTTATTGTCATGGAAGACAAACACAACAGCTAAAATTTAGTATTAATACTGTACTTATTATTGATGTTTCTCGGAAGTTGACTTTTTGGAGCTCCGGAGCACCACCGGAGTTTCAGAGCCCAGTTCTATTTTTTTACTAATTGTGTGTATAATAAATAAAAATTAATGCCATTAGTTAGTTAGTCTTAAAATTGCGAATAAAATAATTTACAACATGTCATACTGAAATAAGCTCAAATAGCACATTCAACAGGCGGAACCCATCCGCTATAAATGGCCGGAGCTTTTAAAATAATATGAAAAGACAAAAACATGAGATTTGTATCAGCCTAATTAATTTTTAAACACAAATAAACAGCACTAAAACCGCATAAGCAAAAATCGTGGCGACCCCATTGCATATATAAAATAATCTGCCATAGCAAGAATGCATAAGAGTAGAGAATGTCAGACTGTGTGTTAAACAATTGTTTAAATTATATGTTATGCAATCTACATGTATAATTTTCATCAATTGAGAAATAAAATTTGTGTACGCAAATCTCCAAGATGAAATTTTTCTACATAATACACTGTCGAATAATTTAAATTATTCACAATAATTCCCGTTTTAACATATAAAATAATTTATACGTCAGATGGAAAAAAGCCTAGAACGTTACGTGAAAAAAATCTACTTTAAGGATTCGACGTTTGCAGTTTTTTTTTGCAGTTTGCTGTTTTGAAACTAAAAAATTGTAAACGAAAAATTCGTAGATGAAACTTTCCTACATAATACTGTTAAATAACTCAAATTATTCGGCATATTTCAGGTTTTAACTTTTAAAATAATTTATACGTCGGATTTCACAAAAAAACTTTACATATTTGACAACATTATGTGAAAAAACCTTATCAGACTATTCGTTTGCAGCTTTTTGTTTTCGATTTCACAGTTAGTAGAATTATCTACAGTATTACGTAGAAAAATTTTTATGCAGATTATTCCACAAACTGTAGATTATTTCACAGGTCGTCGTAGGTTTCTTTACATGATGAAAAATCTACAATGTGGAATAATCTACATTATAATTAGGACAACTGTTTAATACACAGTTGGATACTTCTTGGTCATACATATTGCCGCATCGGTATTTTAACTGTTCAATTTTCTTATCATGTATTTATACATTTGAAGAAAAAATCTGAAGTGTATGGAAGGTTTTCAGACTCCACCCAACATAAAATAGCCAAATATATATGCTTTCTATATTGGGGAAAATGTTATTACGGGAGACGGTGTTGTGCAAAATTGCCAGTAACTTAAGTAAGAGATTTTTTAACACGAAAAATTTTATTCCTTATTTTTCAAATAATTATTGAAAAAACTAATTATACCCAAAAGCCAAGTAGATAATAATTACCGTAAATTTTTTATATAGTGAAAACAAACACACGAAAACATCCATGTTTTTTTAGTGATATTGGTTGTATCCAAGCACGTGCTTTTTAAAACTACGCGCTGGTTTACATATGTGACAAGACAAGACGAGACTGGGCGTTGCCGCGCGCGCCGTACTCCGTTTACACTGTCGCCTGTTGTATGCAGGTGTAAACCTGTTCACTGTTGCCCACTTTGTCATATTGATTACGAGATTTGCATTATGTACTTCCCGGTTTCTATTTGTAGTTTTTAACAATTTATTTTCTTCTGACAAGTTTGCATAAAAATTTTATGATAATATAAGT
>JASAMX010003295.1:0-11983 GCA_030248175.1 Microlaimidae sp. YZB2_3 | reverse complement strand
TATATTGTCGTATTTACTTCGTTCAGTTAGTGTGCTGCCGCTACGATTGGTTTGGTTTAACGTAAGTGTGTTGACTTTAACGTAAGTGTGTAAAAACCAAGCCTAAGCTTTAATGTAAGTGGGAAAACTATATAGTTCTACTGCGCACGAATTCCAACACAGTATCAGTTTTTTCAGTTATAATAATTAATTGGTCTTTAATTTTTTGTGCAAAAAATGAAATATTGATCAATGCAGGCTATAATTTCGAGTAAATTCATTGTCATAGATGTATAAACTTTGAATTTTCTCGACCAAAAAAAGTATTGAAAAAGTTAAAGTTGAAATTGAAAACTTCAAACTAATTCGTTGACACCTGAAGCTATAAGTCTACATAGTTCCCACTGTTTATTTATCAATGATTTAATTTTTGCGGTTCCAAATAAAAATTTGGCAATTCATAATTTTGTATATCTACTCTCAAATCTATTCGTTCTCAAACTCTTGTGCATCATTGGATATGAAAATCAATATTCAAAACACATAAAAAATTAAAAGTTCAAAATTTGGTAAAAGATTGCCAACTTACGCTTTAAGTATGGAGGCTTCCATTTTTAGAACTTGATTTTTGGCACTGAAAGATTCGACCTTTAATGCAGCACTGTTATTATTTCTAATATCTGTAACTTGATAAACTGATCCAAAACTGCCCTCGCCCAATTTTCTATCCACCTAAATAAGCTAAAACTTTAAGTACTAATTTAGTCACTGAAAGCAAATTTTGATAAATATGAATGATTTTACACAAATATAATAATTTTATTAGGCTAAAATGACAAGAATATCAATTAAACTGAAATCATAAAAGTCAAAGACTAAAAGTGTTGCTATAATTGTTTAGATTTAGTTGTTTGCCGCACATGATTTTCAAGTTTTATTATTTTATAAAATAAACCAGCAACGTCTAGTCCATAATTTTTTGTCTAAGCATACTGTAGCATACTGGATGATATATATACTGTGCTTTTGTAAACGAGCAAAATAACCTGATTAAAGTTGGTACAGTAGCAGTCATGCAAATTTGAATAACGCATGCATTATTATCTATCGCCTATAGGTATGACCTGGTGACCTGGAATTAACCGCGGTTAAGTTTACACTCCATAATAATCAGTGAAAGGTCAGTGACGAAGGTTTCACCATGGTAACCGGAATAAAGCGATCACTGGAACGGGTTAATATTGAAGAATAAATATCCTTAAATTGATCAATTTACATTTTGAAGGGCAGTTCCGTTCCGAAGGGCATTTACATTCCGCAGGGCAGTGTCTTAGGTCTTTTGCTTTTCTTTTTATATATAAATGATGTTCCAGACTGTTTAACGAATAATACAAAAATACAGTTTTTTGCTGACGACACCAAGTTGTACAAAACTATTGTAACGTCTGAGTCACATAAAAGCTTCACTAAAGATTTAGAAAATTTCTCAAATTGGTGTGATGAATAGTAGTTAACTATTGCTTTTAATAAGTGCAGCGTTTAAACAATGGGATATCGAAACTTTCAAAAATGCTATAAACTAATAAAACCATTATATCTCATAAAATTCAGTAAAAGATCTGGGCACAACAATAGCAAACGAGTTAACATTTTTGCTTATTATGCCAAAATAGTATCAAAAGCTTTGTGTAGAGTATCTTTATTATTTAGAGCTTTTACTTCAAAAAATATGTCAATATTACTTAAAGTTTTTACTACCTATTTTCGGCTTTTATAGTACAATTTGAGAGTTTTGTATGGTCACCTTATTTACAAAAAGATATCGATTGCTTAGAAAAAGTGCAATGAACGTTTATTCGTAAAAATTATACTAAATGCTCTTTTCCCTATGTGCCCCTGTAGCAAAATGCTTAAAGAGCTAAATCTCCAAAGTTTAAAAACGCGACGCTTAAAACTGACTTATTATTGTGCTACAAAATATTAAACAAATTTGTTGATATTAATAAAAATATATTTTTTAAAGTCGACAAAATAGATTTTTTAAAACAAGAAATAATGGCTTTAAACTTAATCCCCAAGGTTATTCTTTATTAGAACAAACACTTCCAAATGATGTAGTACTTTCAAAAATTATTCAGATTTTTCACAAAAAATTAAATAAACATTTTGAAAATATTAGTTTTGAATTAAAAAAAAGTCTTCATATCAATTTCGTCATTGCTTTTTTTGATTAATATTTGTACTTTTACTTATTCTGATTATATTATAATGTGTCTTGTACTTGTACCTTATATTTTGTTTCAAATGTGTAAATTTTTTATGGTTTTGTTCGTTTTAAATTGCTGTATGGTATTTGTTTTTCTAACCAGCTGTAATTGTAAGCAGTAATATTTATATTACCTGTACAGCTGTTTTATTCCTGTGTTTATGTATCTTATATATTTTCACAAATAATAAAAATAAAAATAAAATTTAATCAATTTTGAGCAGGTCAATTCTTTAACGTATTTTGTTAGTTAGTTTAGTTGCTAGTGCATCCAGTTGTCAAGTAAATTAGTAACTAACTGTATGTAAGGATTTATTGGTTGTTACCCACTTACGTTAAACTTCCACTACATTAAATTGAATCACCCACTGACGTTGAATCAGCTCTTCTAATGGCGCATAACACAAGGAAAACATCAGTCAATTCTGAAATGGAAATGCTGCGCTCCAAAATAGCAGACATATAGTCAGAACGAGGACAGTTACTAGATCGTGTTAAGACCTTGGAAAACGCCCAACAATGCGCGCCTGCTACCACCATCAATGAAAAAGTAGTTGCCAGGATTTGTTCAAGAGTGATTCAGGAGCTCCTACTATGGATAGAAGACCGGATCAAAAGAGCCAAGACGCAACGTGAACATTCCACAATGGCAGTAATAGCTGGTCTTGAGGAATCTAATGACCATTTAGAAGACCAGCGGAAAGTTCCTGCCATTGTGGAGGAGACCATTAACATTGAAGGAGAACTAAACAATCCAGTCATGGACTGTTTTCGTATTGGTAAAAAAGATACTGGCAGGTCCAGGCTTCTTAAAGTTAAATTTGTGAACAATGCTGCACGAAATAAGTTCACTCGCTCAAATGGAAAGCTCAAAATCCACTCAGTTTGGTCATGTGTACGTAAGACCATCACTGACCAGTGAGCAGCGTCAGCATCAATCCCTTTTGCTATCCAAAGCGAAACAGCTCCGCAGTGAAAACAGAAAAGTTTTTGTTTGTTACAGTGACTCAGGAGATGCTTATTTATATGACAATGGTAAAAAATGCACTCTTTAAATTAATAGCTCAGACCAAATTTCAAAATAGGATAAAACGCAACCCAGTTGCAATTTAAAAAATTTCAAGAAAATTCATTGCACCAAAAATGACATGCTAAAAATAATATCATTGAACACAAGATCTCTTGCAAATTGCATGGACGAATTCGAGCTTTTAGTTTCTGGGGCTGATATAAATTATGGCGTGCCGGGTGTGATATTTGTTCAGGAGTCTTGACTGCATGAGGATATTTCTAACACAATTCTTATGAATAATTGTGACAATTACAATGTGTTAAGGAAAGATCGCATATATGGAAAAGGGGGAGGGGTTTTAATTTTATTAAGTAAATTCTTAAAATACAACCAGGTTAACATCCACAAAAGATTTGATAAATTAGAGGCTTTAGCTTGTGATCTTATTATTTCAAGTAACAAAATTCGTCTGATAAATGTTTATAGACCCCCAAACATTAAAGCTGAAGAAGATTCTCTTTTATTAGATTTTATTTATTTGTATATAACAAATATTACACATACATCAATATTAATCGGTGACCTAAACCTACCGGGGATTAAGTGGGATACTGAAACTTTAATTAGCAATTCCCAAAATGAATTTAATACTATATAAAATTTTTAGAATGTGGTCTTTCTCAAGTTGTTTCTGAACCCTCTCGTGGCAAAAATTTTTAGGACTTAGTCCTTACTAATGACCCTGAAATTTTTAATCAAGTAGAATTAGCTGCCAATTTTGGCAATTCAGATCATGCTGTAATACGCTGTGAACTTAATTTATATTTAATTTTGGAAAATTTCTCTGGCGCTACTAACCTTTTGGTACCTGACTTTAAAAATGCTGATTACAAGTCGTTAGCTATGCTTTTTGCAACAGTGAACTGGGATAATAAATTTAAACATTTAAATACAGTTCAAGAGTACTGGGATTGTTTTATCATTTGAAACATATAAAGATTAAATTAGATGTTTTTTTGCTTTTGCAGCTATTTTTTGACAATGATATGAAAACTTTAAATCTTTACTCATATAAATTCCTAAATCTTTAATTAAATTAGTTAAAGGTAATTTCTTATTATTTAAGTAATAATTCGTCTGATTTTTATTATCTAAACAGTTTATGTGTAACACTTCACACTTATTTTCTGACAAACTATGTTGCCAATTACATGCCTATTCAGCTATTTTATTCAGATCATCTTGTAATTTATTTCTATTGTCATTTTCTTCTGAAAAACTTGTGTATACTTTTGCATCATCTGCAAACAGTCTTATTTCAGAATTTTGAACACAGTCCACAATATCATTTATGTAGACTAAAAACAAAAAAGGACCCAAAACTGAACCCTGTGGCACCGAGCTGGTGACTTTATATCCTGATGAAACAGTATTATTTATTACAATTCTCATTTCTCTATTGGTAAGAAAAGCTTCCAACCATTTCAAAAGCCTGCCTGACACTCCATATTTACTTAGCTTATACAAAAGCTTTTGATGTGATACAGTATCAAAAGCTTTTGCAAAGACTAAATAAACAACATCAATAGACTTTTTATCATTAAATGCTAAAGTCCAATCATTATAACAATCAGGGAGTTGTGTGACTGTCGAGCTTTTATCTTTAAAACCATGCTGAAGATGAGATAATATTGTTGCGAAAAAGATAGAAAGCTCAAACTTTACAATTTGCTCCATTATTTTGCAAGAAAAACCAGTAAGTGAAATTGGACGATAGCTTTCTTTTTGACATTTACAACATTTTTGTGTACAGGAGTAGTTAACGCAGTTTTCCACTCATATGGTAGTTCACCTGTATTAAATGATTTTGGAAAGATTTTTGAAAGAGGTTCAGCTAATACTTTTGCCAAGCGTTTTAAGAGATTATATATAAGAGCTTTGTACGGCCAACAGTTGAATATGGAAGTGCTGTGTGGAACCCTTATATGATGAAGGATAAATATTTACTAGAAAAAGTACAGAGATCATTCACTAAAAGAGTTTTTAAACTCTGTAACCTAAAAGATACTAATTATGAAAGTAGACTACATATACTTGGGTTAGATACTTTAGAAAAACGCAGAGAAATAACAGATATGGTTGAAACACATACAAAATTATTAATGGTCTTGTAAATTTAAACCCCAGTATATACTTTATTCCTAATTCTAATTGTACAAGAGGTCATTCAAAAAAAATTAAAGTCCAACATACTCGAGTTATTTGTAGAAAGTTTAATTTCTTCAATGGAGTCCCTCCAAAATGGAACTCCTTTGAAAACAATCAAGTAAACGTCAATTCATTAATTCAGTTTAAAAAATTATTAAGACTGTGAGCCTCTTAAAATTCTTCTTGGTAGTTAAATGACTAAATGAAGAGCTTTGTTTAGAACAAGCCTTTAGTCATTAATTTCTAGCAAGCCAGGACTCCTGTTGTGATTATTTCTGTGTATATTTTGTGTTTGTGTATTTGTAACTTAACTGGGTTGCAATTACAAATATTACACTAATTATGTTCTTTTTGTGTTTACTGTTTTTGCTAGAAATAAAATCTTCTTCTTCTTAATGCAGGTTGTTTTACTCTTAATTTTAATTAGTTTGACATTTAAAAAAACAGACAATATATATTACATGCTATGCAGGTAAATATGTTAAAAATGACTGATATTTTAAAATATGTTTGGCAATATTAAAAAAATTTGTTACCAAATTGTTAAAAAAACGACGTCATAATCGCAAAAATTTAATTAGTCCTCATAATTAACTCATAATTAAGTCAGTTTTTTCCTATGCAAAAATAAAAGTTCTAAATTTAATTTCTGTAAACGTGTTTGATGATCTATATGTGGAAATGAGCACCTCATATAGAGCCTACGTGTAAAAACTTTTTGCACATGCTCAATGCATTCTATATCTTTTTGCATATATGGTGACCAAACAATAGATTCAAACTCTAGCAGAGGTCGTATGTATGTAACGTAAGCTTTTAAAAGTGTGCTCATATTTTTTGTGGAAAACGCACGAAAAATTACTGAAACTCTTTGCAACGCTTTTGCTGCAATCAATTTACTGAAAATTTGAGATCAGAACAAACAAAAATATCTAAATCCTGGACTTAATTAACATTTTTTATGTTGTTAGATTATATTGTATACATGTACTTTGGATTTTTATGTCCTAAAAACAAAACTTGACACTTTGGCAAGGAAACTTCTAATTACCACGTTTCGCACCATTTGGTGAAATTATTTAGAGAATTTTTAAATTGTAAATAATTTACATTGTCCTTAAAAAAACAGGAAATTTTTTTAATAATTTAAAAATTAAAAAAATTTTTTAATTATTTTAAAAAATAGAGCAACAGATACATTATAAGATTTAGTACCATTCTGTGATTGATGCTATGGCGCTCCAGCGTTACCCATAGTGAATCTAACAAAACTGGGTAAATTATATTACAGTGTTCACAAAAATTAAATTTTTGTGTCCTATATTATTTGAACTTTGAAAATTAAATTTCATACTAGGGGGACTGCCGTACCTCTTAGCATAATATTAAACCAACCAGGTATACAATGTCAGCCAGCAGTGCCAAAGAGAAAAAAGGTACATATGGTAACCGACTTAAATACAGCCAGCCTTAATTTCGGCCACGTAATGCTATTTTTTATGCGCCAAGTTATCAAATTAACTGCGTATGGCCAACTAGACATATTGTCATGCCATTTGTCCAGCTATACGCAGTTCATTTCATAAGTTTGCGCATGGAAAAAATAACAGCCGGTGGCCAAAATTAAGGCGAACTTAGGTCAGTTACACCTACAAGCAAATTATATCCCACAAAACGTTAAGACCTTATTTATCATGCTAAAACCACGATTTTCATAATTAGTATACTACTTATAACATAAGCTAACACGATTATTATAAAAATTCCACTAGTTTTTTATTAGTTTTTTCCATAAAATTAGTTTTGTTTGTTTTATATTGGTATATATTAAAACGAATACAGGTTGCACCTCAAAGTCAAAACTGTACTTTACACGTATTTCTAAAATTTTTCTTAAGTTCATATTTTTTGAGCAGAATACAAATTACTTCTTCTTACCCTTAAAAACTCCTTAAAAACATATAAATCCGGTAAATGGTGCGACCCTGTTTTTTTACCTTCAGTCATATTGACCGACCGCACCTCTGCAATAAATATAAAAAAATGAATGAATGAATGAATAAATGAAACAATTTATTGTCATAAATTGTAAAATTACAAATCAATATAATAAAAAAACATTTACAACGACAAAAGACGGGTAAAAGTTGTATGCTTATATACCCCCTTTGGTTTGCTTATAAAATGTATTATATTTCCTTTAGATTTTTTTTGTAAACCATAAATTTTTGTCCGGGTACATTCGGGTTGGACTATGTAGGTCCGCTTGTTTTGTCAGAAAAACTCTAGACTAGGTCAACATTTTTTAACCCAATCTAATATTTTTATGTAACGAAATATTTATTTATAAATCAAAACATGGACTGTTTAGAAGGATTTTGAATTTGTTTATACAGTAAATTTGTTCAAAAGCTGTGATGTTTTCGTTTTTAGTCTTTCAAAATTTAGATGTGCAAATAATACTAATAACTGGAAGAAAACACAAAAAAGAAGATAAAAATAATTAATAAATTTCTAGGTAGGATTTCCCTGTAATTTTATAATTATCATTAAAACCTTGTTATTTATCATGCTTTTACGCCACTACCTATGAATCTTTTGTGATTGTTATCCCAGCTCAGACCCTTATGGTTGAATTATATCTAGCTGACGCTGAAAATTAGAATGCAGACATAAGGGGACCAAAATTGTGCGGTAATGACGTGTTTTTTTTTAAAACAAATAAGAACGCATAATGGGGGGGGGGTGTTTTTTTTTTTTTTTTTTTTTTTTTTGTTTGGTTTTTTTTTTTTTTTTTTTTTTTTTTTTTTTTTTTGTGTTTGTTTTTTTTTTTTTTTTTTTTTTTTGTTTTTGTGTTTTTTGTTTGTTTTTGTTTGTTTTTTTTTGTGTTTGTGTTTTGTGTTGTTTTTTGTTGGGGGGGGGGCTTTTTTTTTTCTTTTCTTTTTTTTAAATTTCACCTTTTCACAAAATATACAAAAATTAACCAACTTTAGCCATCAAAAAGTTTTCATTTAGGTCACAAAATCGGTAATTTGATAAATAATTATTAAAATACAGTTTTTAATCTTTGTTATTAATCCGCTTTAGTGAAAAATTTTGAATGTTTTTATTGTTAAATATCGATTCAATACTGAAAATATCGCGGTCAGCTAGATTTTATTTGCCTAAAGTGCATATCGTGGTTACTCTGACACAATGGGTCAGATGCGTCATAAAATACTCGTAGCTTTGACTCATTTTTATTCTTTAACACACAATTAATATAAACAAAATGAGTCAGAGTCAAGTTGATTTTATACTGATTGTGACTCTTTGTGTCAGAATAACGACGATATCGTGTCTTGCTGCTCAGTGTTGAACGGCCTGATCAGGGTTACCTGTTTACCTGTTGTTACCTAACCTCCTTCTGCACCTATTTAGGTGTTTTCTCCTAACCTGCTTTCTACACCTTTTAAGGTGTTTTTGTATTTGCTTATTTTACCCATTTATGGTAGTTATTTGTTAAATTTTCTCGTAAAAAATAATTTTGTACCAAACGTACAACTTAGAATACATTTAATTTTTATAAAAAAATTTTTTCTACTTAGTCTAATCTTTATTTTTTAGTATAATTTTTCAAAAATATATTTTTCAATTATTATATAAATTTTATAATATTGCATTAAAATATAATCTTTGTATTTACCTTTTTTAAAAATTTTTCCATTAATATATACTTAAGTAACAACACATAACCTTTCCTTCTCTTTTATTAATGCTTTAAAACATTGATAAAACACAGAAAATGGTGTTTTATAACTTTACATTTTCCAGATACTTGAGCGGTTATGTGCAGTATAAAACCAACCGCGCATAATTGTTTACTGTTTTAGTGCTTGTCTTTTCTGGTTTTTTTTATTAGACTTAAGGTAGAACTTCACAGTTTTTTTTTTGACGACAGATCTTTTTGAATTACATCTTACTATACGTAGTTTGACCTGCTGATTCAATTTTTGACATTCATTTTTCTGTAAAAAAATGTTATCGTCCACAATCATCAAATAACATCAATAAAATACATGTCAAAAATACAATACATTAATAAAGTTTATTACCAAAAATATTCTATTTTTTCATTTTCTATTAAGCGTATCTTAAATAATAAAACATTTTTTTAAATTAAAAAGCTAAAAAATAAAAAAAAAATTTTTTGGCGTTAAAAATATGGTTTAGCGACTAATCGAACCCACGGATCCGAGGATCCGAGCGCGACGTACTAACCACTCGGCTACTGGGTCCTGAGGGATATTCAGTTAAAAGGAGCTTTTAAAGCAATGTTTCAAAATGTAGTTTCTCGGCGTCAATTAAAAGAAAATTAAACGAAAATTAAAAAAAATTGATTCGTTATTTTTAAACGAAAGTTTGGAAATATTTGGATATAGGCTTTTACCATTTTTTTTAATTATAAACGATTAAAAAAGAACTTCAGGATTTTTTACTATAACTTCAGGATTTTTTCTTGTAAAAAAAGTCTTTTTTGCAATTTAAAAAAAAATCCTGAGATCATTTTGAACCCAAACCACCTCTGAAAGTTACCCCTACATTACCCTAATTTATTATAAAATTTCGCCCAAAAATAACGAATCAATTTTTTTTAAAAGGCCTTATTGTGGTTTTCAGAGGTAGAATCCATGGACATCTGTTGCGAACTGGACAAATTTTTCGGTGATGTTTTTATAACCACTGGATAGCACAGATTCTTAACTTTTTATGGCACCTCATTTTTATGGGCCAAAAAATAATATTTATAATGATATGCGACTTGTAGTCCAAGTGGTCAAACCTGTGAAGTTCTACCTTAAAGCATAAATTTGTTGCTGTCAAAAGACTTCTGACTGAGGTCATCAGTCATTCTTTCTATTCAAATTTATTATTTTCAAAATATAAATAAAAAAGTGGCGAATAAGAAAATTTCACATACCTCTTGACTATTTTTGGAATATTTTAGGTTTAGTTCACATGGAAATGACAGGTGATAAGTGGCAACACGTTTACACTGTAGCGAAAAGTGACAATGTAACGGTGCCAACTGACGGTAAACGCGCTGTCACCAGTCATTTGTCACTCGGTGTGAACCAGCACTTAGAGTACTAATTATATAGCAATAAATGCTTTTTATTATGGTGATTGGAATAATGATAATATTAATAAAAAAACAAGAGGGTTCTAAAATTTCCACATTATTTATTTATAACATAGTTGGCACGACGCACGCATTACTACAGTCCCACCCCATGACTCCTCCGCCCCAAATTTCCCACCTATGATTTAAATTATAATAATATAATGACTATAAAATTAAATAATATAATAATAATTCAACAAAAGAAAAAAAATGTTAAATGGCATTTTTCTTATGAATAATGTTTTCCAGATCTTTATAAGAAAAGTTTCAACTTATGAATAAACTCTACCGAAGTCTGTACAAAAATACAGTATGTGAAATCGTAAGCAGTGGACTTTTAAGATAAGTTTAAGAAACTTCGAGTTGTGAAATTAATGCTGAAATTTTGAAATACAAAGATTGGTTTCAGTTTCAAATAAAATCTAGCTGACCAAGATAATTTCAGTACTGAATCGAATGTTTAACAATAAAACCATTCAACGTTTTTAACGAAAGCAGTTCAATAATAAAGATCACAACCCATATTTAATTGATTATTTATCAAATTACTTAATTTGGAACCCAAATGCGAATTTTTTAAAGGCTAAATTTTTTTTAAAGTTGGTTAATTTCTGTATACTTTGTAAAAAGGTGGAATTTAAAAAAATTCTGCGTTTTTATTTATTTTTTTAAAACGTCATAACCGCACAATTTTATTTGGTCCGCTCATGTCTGAATTCTAATTTTCGTGGTCAGCCAGATATAATTCAACTAAAGCTTTTTGAGATTTTAATCTTTCTGCTATATTTTCTTTACTTTCGGTTCCTCGCTTTTCATTCCTCGCTTTCCTAATAACTTCTATTTCCATTTTCCAATCATTCCAATGACCCTAAATTAAATTACAAACGAACAAGGCGTAGTCAGGGAGGTTTTAACAGCATAGAAACCTCTCGATTTAATGTCGATTGAGCTTAGGGAGTTCGGAGCTGGATTTTGAAGTTAAAAATAGAGAACTTGTAGCCGTAAGTAGGGAACTTAGAGCCGCAAGATAGAAGCTTGGAACCAAAAGTAAATATCACTAAAACGTTTACCTAAACCTAACCAAAACCTAAATGCCTTTCTAAATCAATTTTCTCTTGAAGGCCCTAAGTTCCCATTGCTCGCGGCTCCAAGTTTCCAAAAAAAATTTATGGCTCAAAGTTTTCTGCGCTTGTGGCTCTAAAAAACCTAGAGCACAGGCCCTGTGCAAGGGGGGCCATGGCCCTTTTCTGGGTTGGACGGGGTAAAAATTTACCCCCCGGCAGACGCTTCGAGTCCGCCTGGTACCGCTGCGTGGCGCAAAATGTGGCGCTTCGCGCCGCATTTATCTACTGTT
>JASAMX010003294.1:0-34880 GCA_030248175.1 Microlaimidae sp. YZB2_3 | reverse complement strand
CCGTTGGGCAGGGACGTATCCAGAGTTTAATTTTGGTGGGGGGGGGCGGATTTTAGTACAAAAAAATTTTTCGGGGGGGGGGGGGGAAGGCGGGGGGCGGAGCACCCCCTTTATTTTTGAGAACGTTAAAAAAGCAGGGATAAACGTGATAAAGCTGTACAATACACTGTTTTTGGCCTAATAACCTATTATCTAATGTTTTTAGCGGTAAAAACATGTTTTCTTAGTTAAAAATTACATAAGCACACATTGACAGAGCCTGGATTTTACAAAAAAGGAATTTAGAGACGTTAGTTTCAGACCCCTTGGCTAAACCCACATTGTAAACCAAAGCACATGAGCAGCATCTCGGCTCCATGTTTTCTAGGGTACCTACCTATATGAAAAAAATCCGAGCCAATGCTATAGGCGGCAGGAAAATTTAGGAGGGGGGAGGTACATAAATCAACCAATATGATTGTTTGTTTTGGTTTCTGTGTAGTACTTATTACTTATAAAAATTATTGTACTAACTTTAAAATAACATTAGCATCAGGCAACATAAATAACGAGATATATATGTATGTATACTATAGAAAGTGACCGCTGAGCGAAACGAAGCGGAACAAATTTTTGGTTTTTGGGGGTCCATTGGGGTACTAAAATTATTTTAAAGTTTGGCGCCGAGCGATTAGCGAGGCGCTAGAAAATTTTGAATTTTTAGCATATGAAAACCCCCAAATTTTACTATCTGGCGACCATTTCGGGGGGGGGGGGGCGGCCGCGCGCCCCCCCCCCCCCCCCCCCCCCCTGGCTACGTCCCTGCCGTTGGGTGCTGCCTGAAGGTCAGCACGGTCCTGGTGGCTCAATGGCACAACACGGTAAATAAGATGTCTTTACCCCGGATAAATTCCAAATCTAGGAGGGGCGTCTTTGTGGTCCAACTTCGGTATAAATCTTAAAAGTCAATAAAAGGAAGAAAGAAGTGCCCGTTGTCCAAAGCAAAATACTTTCACACGATCATAGGGTTAATAATTGTTCTTCTTATAGAATAATAGTACATTTTTATTAAAGAAAATGTGTTATTCAGAGGTGTGGACTTTACTCTGCTTAAAAAAAGACAAAAATAACGTTAAAAAAGACAATAAAAAGGGGTAAAATTGTTGCGCTTCGCGCGAAATCATTATTTTCGGTTTTATTTGCAAGTGTTTTTTAAGTTAAACACGAAAATTTTCAGGTTTGAAAACGTGTAATATTCAGTATTGCGCGATAGTGCAAAAATTTTATTTAAAGTTGTCATTGATATTCTTTAGAAACATCACTAAAAGCTCTAAAAAATTGTATAAGTGTCGAGCAATGAGCGGAGCGAAGCGCGAGAAAACTTTTAAAATTTCTTTTCTAAGAAGCTCCAAATTTTTACTTGCGTCGGCCCAGGGGCAGGGTTGCAACCTCTCCCTACAACCCATACATAGGCACGGGGGGTTGGGGGGTTAACCACCCCCCATATTCTGAGAAGGGGGTTTAACGCCCCCTCCCCACTCACAACCACAAGTGGGGGGGGGAAAGGTTAACCTTTCCCCAATTTCGGAAAAATGAAGAAAAAAGTCTTTAAAATGACTTCTAACTGCCTCCAAACTTAAGTTTTGAGGTCAAAATGAATGTTTTAAGCAATAAAAAGCTAAAAAATGCAATAAAAAGGGCTTTTTGACCTAAAATTAGCGTTTTTTCCTTCAAAATCTATTTTTTTCCTTCAAAATCGAAAAACGATATGGGTAAAATGCACTCCAGAAATAAAACGGTATGGGTATTTTGCGTTTCTCTGATTTTCACCCCACAACTTCGGACCAACTTGCCCATGAATGCTACAACCCCCTATGGCTACTCTTACGAGCATAGGTGGGAAGTAGGGTTGGGGTTATACCCCCAAAAAAAATCCCGATGATAGCCGACACCCCGCCTAAAATTTGGTTGTACCCCGGACACCCCCCCTAAAATTTTGGGGGTTCCAAGTGCTACAAAACGCTAAAAATGGAGTATTTGGGGTCGGGTATAACCCCCTCAAAAAAGAGGCTGCCTACCTATGCTTACGAGTGTAAATTACCTTCTGGCAGGGGCGCGTTTTGGTGAGATGGCTCGGGGTTGTGGTTCTGGAGATGGTTGGCGGCGCGGGGAATTTCTTCGTGGGGACACTCTGCGGGGTGAAGAGCGTCGGGGGGAGGGGCGGCGTGGAGCAACTCTGCTTCCCATCACGTCGTCTCCGCGAGCTCGCCGACCACCGAAACCGTCCGAGTAGGCCCCGTTACGTTGATCCGAAAACCTTAAACCAATACTCTTTAAATACAATATCAGACCTGTGCACGGTCTGGAAATGACCCCCCCGCTTTATTAAAGGATTTGCCCCCGCCCAAAAAATGAAAAAATAACCAAAATTTATGGCGCAATTTTTGAGCCATAATGACGCCATCATCGCGAAATTTTTGCAGTATTTAGCTTATTTCAATGCATTGTAAGCCATTTTTAGACCTATTTTTTCCGTATTTTTGCTTTTTTGTCCTTTTTTTCCCAATTCATTTCTTTTCGTTTCAGAAAAGCTGCACCCGTGCCCCCCAATAAACCCCCCCGGGGGGGGGGGCAGTGCACAGGTCTGCAATATAAGAAAGTTTTTTTAAACCAATTAAAGAGGTATTAAAACTAGGAGCCCAAAATCTTCAACAAGAACCCCAATCCTTCTATAGGTAAAACGCCTAGCATAAAACTTTCGAATCCTCCTAAAAAATGTGGGACCCCAGTACAACCTTCTTTTAATTTTTTTTTGTAGGAACCGTAATTCGTCCTAGAATTATTTCGATGTATAATTTTGATTTCACAGAATTGTCACACACTTTTTTATTTAAACCAACACTACTTTCTTTAGGTTAAGTAGTTTTTATATCAAATAATAGATTAATTTAATATATTATATAAAAACAGAAATTAACAATGAAAATTTTTTGTTTGACAAGCTGATACCCGTTTTAATTAAAAGATGTCGATCCTTGTCGATTTCTAAATTAAAAATCTAGGGGACGAATCCCCCTTAAATTCCAGAAGATGTACTTATGTACCTTCTTCTGTCCAACTTCACCAATAATTTTTTTAAAGTTGATAAAAAACTTTCATTTAAAGGTTTAATATTTTTTTCAAATAAGAAATTTTTACCTGGATTCTCGCAATTGTTCATCGCTTCTTCTTTCAAACCTTAAAAGTTCAAAACATGTATTTCCAAATAATTTTTAAAGAATTTAAAACAGATTTCTGGGTTTACTTTCTTGTGTTAATGAATAAAATTAATATCGTACTTTTAAGTGCACTGATATAGATATATTAAAATAAGAATATACTGTTAAGCAAAAGCATTATTTTATATGACTAAATTAAGCATTATAAAATTTTAACCATTTTAAATAATGTAAAAGGCAGCCTACCTAGATTCTCTTGCAGGTTGATCTTCACTTCTGCGGTCCAACCTAAATTATTACAATAGATAGGCCCTTTATGACAAAGAAAATAAAATAAAAAAATGTTTTATCTCTCTCTCGACAGTTTTTATTGGAAAACGAAAACTTGACGTCACGAAAAAGAACAGTTTAAAAGGAATATACGATTTCTATTATGACGAGGCTTAATATAATTTTAATTCAAAAAAATTATCGAGGGCGTCTTGGGTTGGAGCTCAGACGTTAGGTAAAAGTTTAAAACCAACGGCAAAGAGCTATTCAATATTTTTTTTTCTAGAAATAAAATTTCTTATAGAAATAAAATTTGCACCAAACAACAAAGACTGCATCAAACATTTTAAAACGCAAAGAAAAAAAACACTACACAGAGAAAACGATAAAACATAATTAATTAGATGTGACTGTGGGTGGACAGGACATTCCTTTGTAATATAATATGAAAAATTATATTTATATAATATTTATTTTAGGCTTTTATTAGATAGATTATCTGATACATCCGAAAAAATTGTTATTTGTATGTAACAGATATAAATATGTCTTTAAAACTGCAGACTTTCCAAAAAAAAAACTGTCCGGAAAAAATATAGCTTGTTTTACTCTCTATTTCATTTTTAGCGATACTGGAAAAAATTTGACAAAAATTTTTTGTCCGCGGTCTTATAACTTTTGAACGCGCCGCGATCAATATGCAAATATCTCGCGTTAAGGTCCTTGTACTTTTGGCTACCTCATGAAAAGAAAATTTTTTTAAAAATTTTGGGGGGTTAGCCCCAAAATTGTCGAAATTTACGGTCGATTTTCTTCGGCCAAATTTCTAACTTTTTACCATATGGGGCTTTACGTCTGAAAATTTTTTTGCAGATTGCCCATGCCCATACTTTTCTGAGCTCAAAAATATATAATTTGTTAGGAGTAACCTACCTGAGTCGGGTACCCCGAGAGGTTAAAGGGGGTCAATTTCACAATTTTTGCTAAAAATCTTTCTATGGGGGACACATTATGCATATTTTGGCATCATGCTCAAAAATTGTTACAGCCACAGGCCTGAGACCAAGGGGATTTATTCGGAAATTTAAGTCCTACATTTTGGTGCTAGTTCCAAAAAAATCTTAATGCCCTAACGCACTGCAATGGCTGACCCCTAAATATAAAACTTTTGACACAGCCCCTCTACATAGGCGAGTAATATATCATTTTAAAGCTCTCGGCGTGCTGATTTAAAAAATATAAAAAAATTTGCTCTAAACGGTCGGGTAATCAAAATACAGACCCCTTTGTACCCCCAAAATTAGTAAGGGGTGATTATTTTGTTTATATTATTTATAAGCCGTGTTTATATTCGTTTCAAAGCTCTATGCGTACTAATTTCAAAAATATTAATTTTAGGCTAAAATTTTTTATGGTTACCCGATTACATACCCCCAAATTTGAAAATTGGGAATTTTGCCATTTTTTTCATTTTAAGTGACATGTTTATACTCATATGAAAGCTCTCGACGCACTGATTTCAAAAATATATAGTTGTTTTAATTTTCTTCAGTGGTTACCCATTTTTGCACCCATCAATGTACCCCCTAAAATTCTTAAGAGGTGATTTTATTATAATATCGTCATGTTTATACTGAAAGACCTGTGCACTGCCCCTCGGGTTAAAACGGGGGGGCAATTCCAAAATGGGGGGGCACCTTTTATATATATATATTTTTATGTGCAACAAAATATATAGTTGTTTTAATTTTCTTCAGTGGTTACCCATTTTTGCACCCATCAATGTACCCCTTAAAATTCTTAAGAGGTTATTTTATTATAATACCGTCATGTTTATACTCATATAAAAGTTTTAGACACGCTGATCTCAAAAATATAAATTTCAACTCGATTCACCTAATGGTTACCATTTTTATATCCCATAATGTACCCCCAAAAATTTTAAGGGTTTTTTTTATATATTTATTGTAATACCGCCCTGTTTGTACTGATATAAAATCTTTAGACACACTGATCCCAAAAATAAAAATTTCAACTCGATTCACCCAATAGTTACCATTTTTACAACCCATAATGTACACTTAAAATTTTTTGGGGGTACCCCCAAAATTTTTTGGGTCCCCCTGGTCTCAGGCCTGTGGCTCTAACAGTTTTTGAGCATGATGCCAAAATATGCATAATGTGTCCCCCATACAAAGATTTTTAACAAAAATCGTGAAATTGACCCCCTTCAACCTCTCGAGGTACCCGACCCAGGTAGATTACTCCTAACAAAATATATATTTTTGGGCTCAGGAAAGTATGGGCAATCTGTTCAGTTTTCAGACGTAAAGCCATTGGCAATTTTCAGACGTAAAGCCCTATATGGTAAAAAGTTTTGAAATTTGGCCGCAATTTAGAAATTTGGCCGAAAAAAATCGACCGTAAATTTCGGCAATTTTGGGGCTAACCCCCCAAAATTTTTGAAAAAATCTTCTTTTCTGGAGGTAGCCAAAAGTACAAGGACCTTAACGCGAGATATTTGCATATTGATCGCGGCGCGTTCAAAAGTTATAAGACCGCAAACAAAAAATTTTTTGTCAATTTTTTTCCAGTATCGCTAAAAATGAAATAGAGTGTAGATACAAAAATCCTAATATACAGTCTTACCTAGATTCTCGAGGAGGTTGTTCATCACTTTTACGCTCAAATCTAAATTATTAAAATAAAAATACAGGAATTTAAAATAAGCAGATTTATTTTTAATTTTTTCCGTAGACTCAACAGAAAACATAACATTTTGTAGTTTAGCGAATAAAAAAATTATTATTAAACAGATTGAACAGAACAGATTATGGGAAAATATTTCCTAATAACTTCTTTTAAAATGTAAGATTTTAATGGGCAGCCGGAAAAATTTCCATTATAACATTTTAGATAATAATATTCCCAAAAACTGGAAAACTAATCGTTTGACGTTTTATTTCTTTTAACTGTATCGTATCGAAGTAAAATGGCTAATAAGAAATTGGCTCTTGTTTAACAAATAAAAGTACGCGAAAAAAATTATGCACTCCCCGGCCATGCCCCTCTTAATAAGTTGACGACCCTTCCACCATAGCTGGGCAGGGGGCATAGGTGAGCAAAGGGGAAGGGGCAGGGTGGGGTCCATCCCCTCAGCCTCGAAATTTTCGGACCCCCTCTAGATGAAAATCCAGGGGGTCCCCCTTCTTCAAATTTCTGAATTTTTTACCCTTGCCTTGACCCCCCTCTAAAATTTGAAATCTAACCCCCCTTCCCCCTTCGGGAAAGTTTTAGGTACTTTTATACTAAATTTTCTTCGAAAAACGTGATTTTTTAACACATATTCATGTTTTTACACCCTTTTTACACCAGAATATCGCTTTTTATTCAATAAAATGTAGTATTATCCTATAAAAAGAAAAATTATTAAAGTTATTATGGTTTAAAACTGTTTTGCTTTGGACACCGGACCCCCACACAGACCTGTGAACGGTCTGGAAATGCCCCCCCCGTTTTATTGGAGGATTTGCCCCCCCGCCAAAAAATGAAAAAGTACCCTAAAATTATGACGCCATCATCGCGAATTTTTTGCAGTTTTTAGCCTATTTCAATGTATTTTAAGCCATTTTAGACCTATTTTTACCTTATTTTCGCTTTTTTTGTCCCTTTTTTCCCTTCTTTTTTTCTCTTTTTTTTCTTCTTTTTTCTTTTTTTTTCTTTCCCCCTACCTCCTAGAATTCAAAATTTGATTCACTCCGGGTAACCACCCCCCTAACTTCCCGGACCGTTCTGACCTATGGCGGGGGGGGGAAGTTATATACTCCCCAAAATTTCGAAATTTCCAACACGTTCAATCCTCTTAAACTTTGGGGGAACTGCGAACACTTCTGCTAAAATTTGGGGGGAGGAGGGGGGGGGGTTCCAATGCTAAAAATAGGGTAGGCGTAGGAGTATACCCCAAAAAAATTTTGGGACACCCCAAATTTCGAGTCGGGTACACCCCTCCAAAAAAAAAACCCGAATGGTTGCCTACCTATGCCTCGTTTTAGAAAAGTTTCCCATTTTTTCACTTTCCGTTTTTAAGATTCCTCCCTTCCCATGTTAGTTATGGCAGATGGCACCCGTGTTTTCACTGCTGAAATCATTGTACCTGTCTGACACTAATAATTTCAAAATCGGATATTACTTCGTCACAGTGGCGTGCCGGGGGAGGGGGGGCTTGGAGGCGGCCACCCATCCCCCGAAATCCAGCGAAGCCCAATTTTTATCCGGCTTCACGCAACGTGTATCCGAATCCGGCGAAGCCGAATACATGTTAAATACAACTACTATAAACACTATTAACCTTTTATTAACGTTTTAAACACATGTTTTAAATGTAAAAAGATAAAAACACCTTAAATTTTGTAATAAGTATCATCTGGAATTATCACCTTAGTCTCAACCATAGGGGTGAAATTTTTTCACCCCTCCTGGCTAGTCTTAGCGCCTGCCCTTTGCATAATCTGCATAGGGAAGATAAGTGTCAGGTAATGCAACAACAATAACAATCTCGAATTAACATTTCTAGTGTATTTTAGCGCCTTAAATTAAAAATTTTCTCCCCTCGGAGGGCATCCTGCCCCCCCCCCGATCCCTCTTTACTGAAGGGGGGTATGGGGGGCTACCGCCCCCAGACCCCCCTTCAGGGTTAGCCTTTACGTATTTACGTCCGATCAACGTCATTACAAAATACACGAGACTGTGACTCAGTCTATAGTTTTTAAGTGCTTTTAAAATCTAAAATTAGTCATCGCCGTACCCAAGGGGGAACAGGGGGATAGTTCCCCCTGTCGTTTTTGAACAAGCACTGGATAGAATGCCTTTTTTTCTGAACAAGCACTGAATAAAATGCTTAGTTAGTATTCAAAAATTTTTAATTGTTTATTTCTTCCAATAATTTATTTTTTTTTAATATCAGAAGTTTTACCCCAAAAACAAAATAATTCTATACCAGTTTTTTTTTCACAAGCAAGAAATAATGATTTCTCATTATTGAACATCTCACCAAGACACAGTGTAATCTCACAACCAGGAGCGTAGCCAGGATTTCGGAAAGGGGGGGTTGTACTCCATACAAATTTTTCAAAAGGGGGGGGGGGTTGTACGCCAAATTTTCAAAATACCGTAAAAAAGACATTAAAAAAGGGTAAAAATTTTTGCGCTTCGCGCTAGGTGATTCTTTTTGTTGTTATTTGCATTGTTTTTTTTAAGTTAAACTTGAAAAATTTCCGGTTTAAAAAGGTATAACATTAAAAATCGTGCGATAGCACGAAAAAATTTTCTAAAATTGTCTTTGAAATTCAATAAAAACATCACTTAAATGTTGTAAAAAGGTATATAAATGTCGAGCGCTGAGCGGAGCGAAGCGCGAGGAAATTTTTTAAAATTGTTCTCTTTGGACCCCCAAATTTTTACCTCCGCCAACCCAAAAGGGGGGGGGGGGTTGCCACCCCTACAACCCCCCCTGGCTACGCCCTTGCTCACAACCACCGAGTTTAAACTCACAAGCATTTTTAAAATGTTTTTCCAAAAAAAATTCGGAACTTATATTATAATTGTAAAACAGTTTTTGTAATTTAGATTAAAGTTTACTGCAAACGTATTAAAATATTTATACGCATTTTAAAACCCACGCCAAAAAGTCGTTTTTTAAATCCTCCTAAACCTACTAAATTTCAACTAATTTCACCAGAAAAAATTAATAAAAAAAGTTTTTAAAAAAAATCTAATTAGTAAAAGATTTTGTGGTTTATATTTTAAATTATTAAACATACATGTAACGATCATGACAATTAAAGGCTTAATTTTTTTATTTTGCTTAATTTGCACCGAACCACGTTCTTTAGCTTGTAGCAGCAGGCAAAATTTTTTGTAAAATTTAAGAACCCTACTTTATTTTAAAAGCCCCTACTACTGAAACTAGTGTTCAAAGTTTGTTTAGTTGTTTTATTTAATTTATTGATATTCAATTTTATTTCAATATTAGCTTGTTCAAACTCTTGAAAATGTACAAAAAATAAGTTTTCAAAAAGAGGTTTTAATATTATTTTGGTAACGTTTCTTTAGGACAAAATAAAGTGAAAAGTGCAAATATTTTCCGGGAGCTTCACCCTCTGGACCCTTCGCTGGAGGGGAGCCCGCAGATCCCCCGTTAAACTGTGGTTTGCCGAGACCAGGCGGCTCTCCCCTGTCACAAAATCCTGGGTACGGTCCTGTTAGTCACAGTCTCATTATATTTTACACGCGATGTTGCTCATTCTGCTGTTACAAGGACGACAATTAAGTGCAAGCTATGATGACACATAGAAACAAATAAGGTAAAAACAATAAATTTACCGTGGTTGCTCTCTAACAGGGGATCTTTTGCGTGCTGGTGGAGATCGTCTACTTTCTCTTATCTCGTCTCTTCTTTGTCGGTCTACGCGTTCCTCTTCTTCCTTAAATTTCTTACTAATTCCTTATTTTTAAACACTAAAATAGTAGAATCTGATTACGGATTCTTGTAAACATAGATGAACACGGTCAAAAAGCTAGGGGGAGGGTGTTTACCCCGGGTAAATGAAATTTCAAAATCTAGGGGGGACCTAGGGGGGGTCGAACCGAACCCCTCCTAGTTTTCTAGGGGGTCGACCCGGGGTGGAAGATTTTGAAACCTAGAGAGGGGTCAGGTGGGGTCCAATTTCCAAAACAGAATACGTTAAAACCCCTAAAATGTTTAATAATAGTTTTTTTTATAAGATAATACTACATTTTATTGAATAAAAAGCAATATTTAGGTATTAAAAAGGGTGTAAAAACATGAATTTGTGTTAAAAATTCACGTTTTTGGAAGGAAATTTAGTATAAAAAAGTACTTAAAATTTTCTCGAGAGGGGAGGGGCGTCAGATTTAAAAATCTAGAGAGGGGTTAGGGGGAGGAGGGGGAGGGGGCCTGGATTTTTTCTTTTAGAGGGGGGGGAACAAAATTTCAAGGCTAGGGGGGTGGACCCATACATGGGCACGGGGGGGGGGGGGTTCCTATGGGAGGGGGGTGGTGGGGGGGTTAACCCTCCTCCAAATTCTGGAGAAGTGGGGTTTGACCCCCCCCCCCACTCGGAAGTGGGGGGGCAGAACAAGTGAACCCCCCCCCCCCATTTTGGAAAAATGTAGAAAAAAAATGTCTTTAAAATGACTTCTAACTGCCTCCAAACTTAAGTTTTGAGGTCAAAATTTATGTTTTAAGCAAAAAATCCCAAAAATGCAATAAAAAGAGCTTTTTGACTTAAAATTAGCGTTTTTACCTATTTTTCCTTCAAAATCGAAAAACGATATGGGTAAAATGCACTCAGAAAAAAAACGATATGGGTATTTGCGTTTCGGATTTTAACCCCCCCCCCCCTAATTTGGGGTTTAACCCCCCCCCACTCCGGACCAACTTGCCCATGTATGGTTAACCCCTCCCAAATTCTGAGAAGGGGGGTTTAACCCCCCACTCAGAAGTGGGGGGGGGAGAAAAAGTTAAACCCCCCCCCCTCAATTTTGGAAAAATGAAGGAAAAAAAATGTCTTTAAAATGACTTCTAACTGCCTCCAAACTTAAATTTTGAGGTCAAAATGAATGTTTTAAGCAATAAAAAGCTCAAAAATGCAATAAAAAGGGCTTTTTGACCTAAAATTAGCGTTTTTTACCTATTTTTCCTTCAAAATCGAAAAACGATATGGGTAAAATGCACTCCATAAAAAAAAACGATATGGGTATTTTGCGTTTCTCGGATTTTAACCCCCCCTAATTTGGGGTTTAACCCCCCACTCCGGACCAACTTGCCCATGTATGGGTGGACCCCACCCTACACCCTCCCCTTGTTCATCTATGTTTGTAAAGCTTTTATACCCTATTACCTATGGGCAAGGACGAGGAGAGATAGCAAGCAGCATATTGCTGTCACGTAGCCCATGAGAAATATGGTAATCTAGCTTTTGAAAACTTTACTGTTAATATTATTGTCAAAAAAATTGCAAATCCAAGTGATTTGTTTTTAAATTTTATTGGGTTTTTATTCGAGATGTGCTGATGACACTCACATGAAAAAGAAAAGTGATGGAAATGAGATGACAGGTGGAGCTGGAGGAGGGGGTCGGTGTGTATATAGCTGGAGTAAATAACCTTCTGACATACGACGGGAGGTCCAAAAACTTTCTTACAGCTTTATTTGAAGTTGACTCGCGTAAAAAAATTTAAATTCTAAAGGGTAAGATTTCAAAATCAAGTAATTTTTAACCCCTTTAAGTCGCATTGTTTGTAAGTTTAGTTTTTACGTTCAAATATTTCTTACCTACGTAGTAGATAAGAAATATTTGAACCTACCTACCTTCTTATCGTCACCTACCTTCTTAACGTATTACCTACCTTCTTATCGTTGAAACTATCTTTGTTAGTTGATGTATTTTTAACCAAGAACTTAAAATTTTGAGGTCTAAATGCGTGTTTTAGCAATAAAAAGCTCAAAAATGCAAGAAAACAGCCTTTTTTAAAAAAATTAGCGTTATTTGCCCACTTTTTGATAAAATTGAAAAATAATATGAACATAAAGGTAAAACGATATAAAAAACGGAAAACGATATAATAATATGCATTAAAGAAGCACTGTCACAAATCAAACTCCTATGGCGCTTGGAATGAATTACTCCTTTAATACTTGGCCGATCGGGCTTAAATTTGGAAATGATGTATTCGCGCTCGAACCGAACTACTCCTTTAATACTTTGCGGTTCGAGCTAAGTTGGTTCCAAGAAATTTACATTATAACTTTGAAGTAGATGTGTTTTGTATCCGTTCTGAGCGCCAAAGGCGTTCTATGGTGACCGGAACGAACCGCTTCTTTAATACAAAAGATATCTACTCCAAAATTTGAATGCAGGTTTCTTGGCACCAACTTTGCTCGATCAGCAAAGTATTAAAGGAATAGTTCATTTCGAGAGCCATAGGAGTTTGTTTTGTGAACGTGCTCCTTTAAACAAGGATGCGCATCCGCGCATTTCTGTTTATAAAATACACATTCACATCCGCGGAATTCAAAAAATAACATCCGAATTGCGGATCTTAGCACATTTATTTTTTATATACGATTAAAAACAAAAGAAATTTAAAAATTTGATAAATTTGTTAACGTCTTCGCACTCACACCGCAAGCAATAATAGTACGAGCGCCCAAAACCTGTTAAAATATGGGCGTTATTGGAGCCCGCCCATCAGTTTTTATGGATTAAAAATATTCTTAAGTTCGTATTCTTCGCCAGAGCTAACTTTTCGGTTACAACGTTATAAACAAAGTGTATGACATAAGCCAAGTTTACTTACCTTTTTTCGTTTTAGTTCTTCTACTTTCAGCGCGACTAGTTTTGGCGGTATACCGTCTTCTGCCTCCACAGCTTCACGCAGTAAAGACCATAGCTCACCCATAAATTCTCGTGCTCTTTTTGCGTTTAAGAATCCAGTAAGATTGATTTGCATAAGCCTAGGATCTGGGTTCTAAAACAAAGCCTTATGCTAGAAAAAATAACAGGAAAAATACCGGTTAACAAAACCCTAAATGATTCGGTTTGTAAAGCTTACTTGCAAAAAACCCAATGTCTTAAAATTGATTATGGTAATTATTTACACATACAGAACCATAACATTTTTGTAATTCATTGAGATATGTTTGTTTTCCCCTCCCTTGTAAAATCTTATAAAATCTGAACAATTTTATTAATTGGTAAATTGATTACAATTCGCCAACAAAAATACATGTACTCGGATATTGACACTACACACAAAAAATTTGCAAAATTAGTATATTACGAATCTTTAAAAGTTTTTTTTATAAAAACTCAAGTTTTGCTAATGACTAAATTATTGTATTTGTATCTTAATACAACAAATATTGCTACCAAATATCTCGCATTAAAAATACCGCAATTCAAAAATCGAAAAGGTCAGTAATTCTGGGATTCATAATAAATTATGAACCAATACCAAATCACATTTTACGATTGACTCGTTATATATTTCACAGTACACTCGGAGCAATAAAACAGTATAAATGGTACGAAAACATATTTGCTTAAATAATTTATAATATTCGAATTTTAGAGGGATAAAGTAACATTGAGGACAGGCAGTTAACGGAAGAATGACGGTGTGAGCTGAAAGGTACATTAAGTTACAACTAACGGGCCATAAGCATTTCCTTCAAGTAAATCAATTACTGCACCGTTTGATGAATATATAGATGACGACCACAAAAAGTGCCGAGGAAAGGAAGTATAATTTATCCTTTGTGTGAGATCTGGAAACAATACCTGAAACAATAACCAAAATAGAACCAAATTGGGAAATTTTAACATACGTTACAGAACCAAACAACTTTAATATACCGGTACGGTGGCAATGGCAAGCAAAAACATTGTTTTTAAACCGATTTGATTTCAATTCGTTTTTTGCTGCTACAAATATATAATTCAGTCTTGGTTTAAAAAATAGTTAAGTGTGATAAATACGTCGTAATTTGTAATGAGTTACCTTGTACCAGTTTTGAATTTTGTGCGACATAACCAATGAAAATACAAACATCATAATAAATAAAGTTTTGCGCAATAAATTAACATTAAAAAATACCTACGGATGAAGTTCAATAAAATTGATGTGCCTAAAATTTGCAGCAGCATGCGGTGATTTTTATACGCACATCTGCGAATCTTTTTATTTTTTATTTTCAAAATTACCTAGGACGTTTTTTATATTTTAGTTTTGAAGAAATTTTTTTACGGTTTTACTTTGTTAACGTGTTGTCATAGGTTATGCTAAATAAATTTTGGTTTTTTTGGTCCAACATCACAATTAATAAAACCTATCACTAAAATAATACCTTGTCTTGAACAATGGCATGGAATTAACACAAATAAAGATGAACGTTCTATTTTAAAAATAATTTCTAAGTACATTACGAAAATTTTATCAGTGCTTTCGTTGTAAAAACTATTTAACATTACAAAAGAATAATCTAAAAGATATATCCTTAAAACCCCAAACTATATATCCCTCAAAAATTTTAACAAGGGTATAGAAATATTTTTGTGTGTTTAGAATTAATTCTTCTTTGGAGCGGTCA
The DNA here is from genome assembly GCA_030248175.1 of Microlaimidae sp. YZB2_3. NCBI lineage: Eukaryota > Metazoa > Nematoda > Chromadorea > Desmodorida > Microlaimidae > Microlaimidae sp. YZB2_3. Next base: position 20,240 of record JASAMX010003294.1, on the reverse strand, counting down.
GCAGGGAACTTGGAGCTTTCGGAAAATTTTGAGAACTTGAAGCCGAAAAGTAAAAAAAATGGTTTCGGGTTACGTTTAGGTTTTGGCTAAGGGATAAATTTTAATAGCAAATACACACTTTCAGTTATATGTTCCCCACTTCTGGCTCCAAGTTCCCTATTTTCAGGTCAAGTTTAGTTCCAAGTGCCTTTGGGTCAATAATTAAAAGGGAATATAGAAAAACACTAAGAGTCGCTGCGAAATTTTTTTAGCACAGATTCGCGAACACGAACAAAACTTTGCAAAACAATCTCCACTTCTACATCTTGGTTAGCGCATAAATATTTCATTTTATAGTAGATTAAGACACCTGTTTTAAAAAAAGATTTAGTTGTTTAAAACGTTAAAAAATTATTTATATCTAGTCTTAACCTTGATTTTAGGATTATAACACTAAAAATATGTTTTAAAATTGAGACTTTATAAAAACTACAGTTATCAATCACGATTTTATAAAATATTTGTAGAAAAACCACATTTTTGTCGCCTTTGGTATTATGTTCTTCATGAATGTTTTAAACCTAAATTAAGAATTAACGATAAAACCTCAAAATTTTCAAAATACAATATTCTTTTTTTTAATTGAGTCTAAATAATATTTAACTGTTTTTGTAATTAATTGGCTTTCTTTTATTTTTGAACCCCCTTTTTTAGGATAATTCTCTCATAGCAATAAAAGTTAAAATTTTGAATCATACTCAACTCATACCAAAACCTTACTAATTACAAGACACAGATATTGATTTTAAAAAATAATCTTTCCTTTAATTTAACATGTCTGCGGAAGAAAACAGAGACCGGTCGCTACCTGAAAATTTAGCTGCACGCAATTGTCCAGTCAGTCATTGTTTAGTGTTTCACTGGTTAGGAACGGCCTCCGGGTAATTAGCGATGTGGTAAGTAACCCTGTATAGCCCTCTTTCCTGCAGATCTCTGTGGTCTGAGATAAACTCTGAATTATCAAAATTTTTTAGGAAAAATTTTATAACTCCTCGCGCGAACAGGTAAACAGTAAAATGATATAAGTATTTCAAGCAAATTGTACTTCTTACTATATTTAAATAGAGTATGTTCACAGTAAACCGTTATAAGATAGTCTATAACTTAACACCATGACAAAAATCAATACAAAGTTGTTTTAAACTACTAAAAGTTTTAACCTAGTTTTCCTACTAAGAGCTCTGAACTGTAAGTAACAAACAATAATGTAAGTAACTGTAAGTACAAGTACACAAATATAAACTTCAAAATACTCAGCAAATAGAAGCACTACCTGTCTGCATGTTACACAAAGGAAAAAATATAAATAAATCGATTAAACGCTAATATACCAGAAGTGAAGGTACCTATGTTTAAATTAATACATTGTTGCTTTCTTTATGATTTTTCTGCTGGAAGCCAGACATCCACCGCATTTGAATATTACAAAATTTAAAACAATAAAATCTTCACACAACACTTGCGTATAAAATATTACAATTTGTAAATTACAAATGTAACTTTTTTTAAATCTTTTATTGGTTTTAGTGAGCCAGTAAATTATAAATGTGAGCCAGTCATATAGAGATGAGATGACTGATTATAAAAACGTTATAAAAATGGTAGTTTTGAACATAATTATGGTTGTTTTCAGAATAAAACAAATTTGAGAGGTTCAGCCGAAAACTTTAACTTTTATATATCGACCGAACAACTCAAAATACTAATAAACATTTTTATTCGATTTGTAAGTCACTTATTAAATAAAAACAGAGTGATTTTTAATCGATAATTACTAAAATTGAAATGAGATTAGATATAAAAAAAAAGAAACATGCAACCTTTTCTTTTGAAGAACACATTTTAGTAAATGAAAACGGTCATAGATGCAAAGAGGTGCTAAAGGGGTCTGACTCTTTCCTGGTTTTCTAGTGGTGATCGACCCGGAGTGGAAACATTTAAAATCCAATGGGGAAGAGGTCCAGTCCAATATTCGAAGCAAAACACTTTTAAGTTATTAATAAACAATCTCAGCTTTTTTTAAGGTTAATACCACAGGTTTGAAAACAAAAATAAGGTGCTATAAATATGGTGTAAAAAATACTTATTTGTTTTTAAAATTTACGTTTTATTGGAAGTTTTTAAAAAAATGTTAGGTACATAAAATTTTTTCGAGGGGAGGGCGGTCAGGCTAAAATTTTGGAAATGTTAATAGGGTAAAAAAAATTCGGAAATCAGGGATAAGGGGGAGTCGATTTTTTTTCTAGGGGAAAGGGTGGCAAAATTTCTAGGTTTAGTCACTTGGTAGTGGACCCAACGCTTCCTTTTTTTTATCTATCAGTGGTAAAGTTATTTTTATTCACTGATATTCGTAACTTTAGCACACATGGAAATAAAAAAAAAAATCGAGACGAAAAATATCGACGGACAATCAGCTTTCGGTTTTGATCTATCTAAAACTAAGAAACGCAAGCATGTTATTTACATTTTGTTTCTAATATTTCTTCAGAATTTAAGTCAACTTCCCTTTAGCATATTACGAATGTTAAAATATGAGTCCACCGATAAAAATTTTCTTACGTCACTGTTATAATTTTTGTAGTTTTCTTTATTTAAAATTAAGAATAAAACAAAACGACATGCCAAAATCATTTGTTTTCTCAAACAAATCATTTTGCTTGGCATGTCATTTTATTTTTATATGCAAGTGATTACCATAAAAATTTTTCGGTAGTAGTGAAATAACTGCAGCGTTATTCGTTTTTTTTTTTTTTTGAGAATACCGTCAGTCAGTATTTCACACTTATTTTGAAAAAATAAAATTTAATACTTTTCCGGAAGTTAACCTACATTTTTAGTTGCATTTGCCACTCCTCTTGTCACTTTGGAATTTTCTGTGACATTTATAATCGTGCTTAATACAGAAAATTATAATTGTTATGTTGCTGCTGAAGCTAGTTTAATTATATCATATAAAACTGGAACTGAATGATCTTTATATTTTACACAATGTTAAAACTCACTACTGCGTATATGGCTCAGTGCAAAATGATAAGAATACAGGGTTTTTTGTAAAAAGATTTGGTAAAAACAAAATCAGACCCTCACCCTGGTACCGTTGAAAAATACCTATATCAATAATATAAATAAATACATATAATACCTATTTAAAAATAAACGCTGATTAAGATTTTTAATAACAAATCACATGGTTTAAATTATTTAAATTGATTGACACGATAAGACACAATACAATTTTCACATTTTCAACTTAAAGTTTTTTCACTCTTAGCCTTTTTCTTAGCCTGAAATAAAAATTTTAGGAATTCGCGTCTACTTTTGTCTCAAATCATTAAGTAAAACCCACTTTTTCTTCTAATTGACTGAAGACGTATTCAATGACAACGTCATCTTCCATATCCAAAATTTCGTTGACTCTTTTTGTAATCCAGGCTTTGATAATGTCAATGTTTACCTTGGTAAAGTTGATCTAAAATTTTTTTGCAATGAATAGACAATGGTTCGGCATTCTACACAGATAATTTTATTTTAGCCCAGATTAGCCTTATTTTAAATATTTTATTTATAAATAGTTTGACACAATGAAGCGTATTTACACAATATCCCCTTTTTTCAGGGGTCCACCCAATCAGGGGGAGAGAGGAGAGGGTTAGCGAGCGCTCAAAAATGGTCCGAAAGAGGAAAAATTACAGATAGTACTGTACGGGTTGGCCGACTACCCTCTCTGTCGAAACAGTCGTAAGACAATTTTACCATTTTAACGGGTAAAAAAACAACTTAAAATGTTTACGACTTGCGATCGCGAGGTGATTGCTCAGCGCTTAATTAGTTAAGAAGCACGCATAGTTTTAGAAATTTTTAATTTCACCCATTTCAAAAACTTCAATTGGAGTTTTATCAGCTGTTCCTAAAAATTGAAGCAACTTTTCGGCCAGATCAATGGTGGTTTGCAAATGAATAAAGAATTTCGGATTTAAAATTCCAAAAAAATTTAGGACACCCCACCCCCAATTTCATCGGGTATACCTCCCAAAATTTGGAAGGCTACTTGCTCAACGTATGCTTCTGACGATAGGTGGGCAACCTATCGGATTTTGGGGGGAGTATATCTGAGCCCCCAAATTTGTGGGAGGGAGTGGGTTCTTGAAAAAATTTTGAGGTATACCCCCAAATACCGGGTTTTTAGCGTTTTTAGTACTGGGTGGGATCCCCCAAATTTTAGGGGGGAGGGTGTCCAGGGTACCCCCAAATTTAGGGGGGTGTCAGCAGTTTCAAGACTAGGGGGGTTTAACTCCCTTTCCCCTGTCCACTCATGCTTCTGACCTATCTCCCTATACATGGGCGTAGCCAGGGAGAGTCTAGGGGGTCTAGAGTCTAAACCACCCTTTGGGTCGGCAAAGGGAAAAATTTGGGGTTAGACCCCCCTTTGGGTCGCCAAGGATAAAAATTTGGGGGTCTAGAACGGCCATTTTTTAAAAATTTTCTTGCGCTTCTCTCCGCTCAGCGCTGGATCAATTATAAACTTCACTTCCAAATTTGTGTTACTTTGTTTTGTAATCTCGGTATAACAACGCTGAACCAACCCCATTCTTAATGTTTTAATTGTTCTCCACTTCCAAACTTGTGTTACTTTGTTTTGTAATCTCGGTCAACGCTGGACCCACCCCATTTTTAATGTTTTGATTGTTCTCCAGTTCCAAATTTGTGTTACTTTGTTTTGTAGTCATGATACGAGCCCGCTAGACCCCCCCCCTTTTAAGACTATTATATAGTGGGTGGGACTAAAAATTTAAAGGAAAGAAGAAATTTTTGTGGGGTTTGCCTAGAGGTCCTCTGGTCCAAAGGTTGTGTTAATGTGCGTGTATGTGAAAAGATGTCCTGTTGTGTGTGTTTGCGTTTTGCATAGCAGCCAGTTTGCAGTGGCGTGCCCAGGATTTCATTTGGTGGGGCGGTCTGGGGGGGTAAATACTAACCCTGAAGGGGGTCTGCGGGGCGGCGGCCCCCCAGGGGCGAGAGCCCCCCAGCGGGGTCAAGGGACAGAGCCCCTTGTCAGGGGGTCCGGGAGGCAGAATGCCTCCCAGGGGAGAAAATTTTTAATTTAAGGCGCTAAAATACAATAGAAATTTTAATTCCAGATGATACTTATCACAAATTTTAAGGTTTTTTTATAATTATATATTTAAAACATGTGTTTAACCGTTAATAAAAGGATAATAGTGTTTATAGTAGTTTTATTAAACATTTATGCCTGAACTATTGCACAGCATAATCAATTTGAAATCAAAAAACTAAGACAAATTGCCAATTTAAACTACCTGTGAAGCGGAAAAAATTAGGTTTTTTGGTTGTTAATATGCTTTTGTAAGGCATCAGGAAAGTTTCTGTATTAATATTAAATAAAAAAATTTTTCTATCCCAAAATTTGAAAAACGTAAGGGTCCCCCATCACAAAAAAATCCGGCTTTGTTAGATTTTGTTGATGTAGTATTTCTCGAGATATTAACGTTTTTTGACGGTCCGATCCCAAAAAAATTAATCCGAACAGTATTAAGCTTGTTTCATTAAGCTCGAAAGGTCAGAAATAGGGCATTTAAAATATAGGGCACAGGTACTAATACGTCATACAAATAGGTTAGAAAATTCCACCATAAATACTGATTAAAAACAGGTGTATAGGTCAATTATGACCTGAAAATTTCGATTTTAAACTTTATAAAGTGATTAAAACTCGATTTTAAGATTTTAAATAGTATAGCAAGGGTAAAATATAGGCAAAAATGACAATATTTTGGACACAAAATTTTATTCAGGGGTGGTATTCTGAACGTTTAATTCAACTTAAAGTTAATCTGAAATTAGCGATTGTCGACACACAGTAAACATACTAGCAGTATTGATTAGATAATCTGGTTTAACGAATTTAATCTGAGATTAAAATTAAACCTAATCTCAGATTAAATCGTCACTAACTCCAGACTAAATTGTTAATTTATGCATATTTTTAAACCACCTCCAGAGGTGGATTAAAAATTTGCGGGTTTTTCCTGCTAATCTCGAATTAATGACAATTTAATCTAAGATTAAGTCTATTAACTTTGTTAACCTAAATTATTCAATCAATACTGTTAGTATGTTTACTGTGTGTCGACAATTGCTAATCTCAGATTAATTTTAAGTCGGATTAAACCTTCAGCATACCACCCCAGATTTATTTTTTCTAAGCCTAAGCAAAGCCTAAAAAGAAACTAACTTTTGGATAATAATGCATTTTTTGAATTATGATTTTTTTTAAAATTTCGATTTTTTTTACGACAGAATATTTAGACGTTTTTAAACGGTTGTCATAGAAAGAAGATCAGTAAAGAACCAGAAAAAAAGTAAAAATATATTTAAAACTGTCACAAACTCTTGGCAATTTAAAAATTTTAGATCTGTGCAATGCCGCAGCACTGCGGCACGCCCCCCGGGTTTTATTGGGGGCGGGGGGCGATTCCATGGGCATGGGGCGCAATTTTTTTGAAATGGTGGGGGCAATAAAACGGGGGCAAGCATGAGAGAAATAAAAAAAAGGAGAAAAAAAGAAGAAAAACGACAAAAAAAGTGAAATTTAAGTAAAAACAGGTCCAAATAGCTTACAATGCATTAAAAAAGGCTACAACCCGCAAAAATTTTGCTATGATGGCGTTATATTAATTATAAAAAATTTTGGGTACTTTTTCATTTTTGGGAGGGGGGGGTGGCACAGACAGCCAGACCTGTGCACTGCCCCCCCCCCCCGGGGTTAAAACGGGGGGGGGGGCAATTCCAAAACGGGGGGGGCACGGGGGGCAACTTTTTTGAAACGGGGGAGGGCAATAAAACGAGGAGGGGACAAGCAGGGAAGAGAAAAAAGAGAAAAAAAGGAGAAAAAAAAAGAAGGGAAAAAGGAAAAAAAGGGATAAAAAAAGCGGAAATAAGGTAAAAATAGGTCTAAAATGGCTTAAAATACATTGAAATAGGCTAAAAACTGCAAAAAATTCGCGATGATGGCGTCATCATAGGTCAAAAATGGCGTCATATTTTTAGGGTACTTTTTCATTTTTTGGCGGGGGGGGGGGGGGGGGGCAATAAAACGGGGGGGGCAAATCCTCCAATAAAACGGGGGGGGGCATTTTCAGACCGTGCACAGGTCTGCAGACAGCCATTAATATTCTGGGGGGTTTCCAGACAGTACAAAGGTCCTAAAAATATACAGTGCAGACTGTATACATTAAATACCAGACTTTTAGATTTTTCAGATGTTTTAAATTTAAGATATTACAATTGGTCGATCCATTTTTTTAAACAATAAATTTTACTTAACCTACTAAAAAGGGTGAAAAAATAATAATTTTAGGATTTTAAACTTTTTTAAAAGTTTAATTTTCAAAAAAAAAAAAATGAGGCTATTCTTTTATATTCTAATTATAATTCTACTATAGTTCTTAAAGTGGTTTTAAAAATTAAAATATTGTTTTAATTATTATTATTCTTACTAAATTTGAAAAATATACAGAAAAACAATATCATAGGTCCCATACTTTACAAATTACTGATGAATAGAATAGTGAATACAACATTGATAAAGTTAATAAATCAATAAATATTAAAATTTTAGTAAAAAAGAACAAACATACAACACAGCAGAACTGATAATTTTACACAAAATTTTAGAACCATCATAATTTTTCAAAACCCCCTGAAAATTCCCCCAAGTTTTGACAAATTCCCCCAAGTTTTTCCCCCAACCCTAAAGTCGGAATTTTCTCCCCCAACTGGCAAAAAATTCCCCCAAAACTAGGGGAATTTCCCCTGACCTGGCAACCCTGATCGAGACCGCTTTCTGGCGGTTCACGGAGATTAGATCGTCAAAAATAGATCGTTGGAGATTAGATCGTGGAACACTAGATCGCTGGAGGATACATCTGAGAGACAATAAATCGTTGGAGATTAGATCGTTGAAAGTAAAAAAACCTCAAATATTGTATTATTTGATAAAAATACATTATTTTGTAAACACTAATTGATTTTGGTACAAGTTCCATACGTGTACCAAAATTCAATTTGACCGATTCAAAAATAATTACAAATTGTGAAACATCTTTGTAGCATAAAGCAAACATGTAGACCTCATTTTTGTGGTTATTTTTCGGATTTGAGCTTCTAAAAAAAGTTGTGAGTCAATTTGTACCCAAAACTTGCCCTTTTTTGGCATGTACATTTTATGTTATTAAGAAATTTTTTTATTACGCCTTTAATCGAATTAATGTTTTGTTTTTTGTATTACCAAGTGTCTGGAAATTATAATATACTTTTATTTTTTTCATCGTAACTACCAGTTTTTTATAGTAACCGTTCAAATACCCACTAAATTTTAGTTGTGAAAAAATAAAACTTTTGGAAAAACAACTTATTTTTAAAAAAAATCAATAATATTACAATTTTGTTTGATTTTTTTAGGTTTTGCTTAGGCTTAGGTCCATGTGACTTTCAAATTTTTCAATTTTTTGAAATTTTTTTGTGTTCTTAAGACTATTAGCATTGTTAAAACATAGTTTTTAATTTATTTTGTTAGGGGGTGGGGTAAAACCCACACCGACTGGGCGGACGGACGGAAATCAATGGGGTAAAACCCACACCGCCGGACCGTCGAAAAACGTTAATATCTCGAGAAATACTGCATCAATTTATTATTTTAAACACATTATTTTAATGCTAATAGCATTCTACAAAACATTTCACAATTGAAAAATGTTGGTTTACGATATTAAAAAAATAAAATCTTCCGGGTTTTTAGTTCGCACGATCGAATATTTGACTATGCTATTTTTCCTGTTTGAAAACACATTATCATATTCAAAGTATTTATTTACAATAAACTACTATAAATCTATGTAATCAATTATATTTTAACTCAAATAACCAATAAAATAAACAGTTATCTATGGGTTTCTAAATACCCTTCAAACGCTGGGGATCTTTTGTCCATGTTTAAGTTTGGTCGCGAAAAAAAAATTTAACGCGCGTCTGAATGAGAAAGAAAACACCGGTCATATTAATTCAGATTGTAAATCGATTATGTAATTTTAATATGAACTTTTTTTAATATTGTGCCTTAGTGTTTGATCGAAAGGCACAAAGTTGTTTACCGGCCGGGACGTGTGTGAAATATGATCACATAATTTCTCCCCCCTTTTTCAAATTTTTCCAGATCTTGTTGAAATCTGAAAAACAAATTGCGGCATTATATACCTTACTAGCAGCATATCATAAAAGACAGCTGTACAAATTTTCAGCATGTTATACCTAGTATTTATTTTAAAAAGCTAATAAAAGTAAAAGGGGGGAAAATTTCTTAAGAGTTTTTCCCCCCTTTTTAGATTTTATGGCAGTTGCGTGATGTTTGCCCGCGCAATTTTTCCTACTTTTAAAATTTTACAAAAAAATCGTTTTAGAATACTTTAAAACCTGAAAAAATGACAGTATAATAAAAAATACAAGCAACACGGTGCGTAGTATTGTTATACAAGTTTTCGGAATATTATTACAAGTATTTATTTTTAAAAACACAATAAAAATTAAAAGGGGGAAAACTTCTTGGGACTTTTACACTCTTTTTAGGCGGTTTTAGTGTAAATTTTTTTAGCGAAAATTGCTTAGGTCTGTTAAAAATTTATTATAATTCTTTTTTTTTGTGCAAAATTTTTGTTTTGTTATTCTTTTTTAGCTTTCAAATTTAAAAAAAATAATTTAATTTTAATTTTTAACTTAGAAAAAATATACAACATATTATGACCAGTTCATGGACACCTCATGCGTATATTTCATATGGATGTTTGGGTAGGGTAGTGCATTTAATTTCGGCACTTTTTTGTTTGTCCGATATAACTTTTTACTGTATGGCCCGATTTTCATGTTTGATAGCTCATTTTGAAGCTTTCACAATACTGCGTTGCGTCACAAAAGTTTCACTGTACGAAAGTATTTTTTTATTTAATTAAATCAGTTTTTTAAAAAATGGAAAATTGCCGAAATTAAATATGTGCATTTAATTTCGGCACTTTACAAACAATCGATTGTTTCTCAGTAAAAAAATCATCATTTTCAAAAATTTAAAAGCCTATCATTATCTTCAGACAGTTTTTTTTAATTTAAGCTTCTACTTGTTGTTTAACGTGTAACTGGCAAAAAGTTACAGCTAAAATGCCAAATGGTATCAAAATGAGCAAAATTTGGGAAAAAAGTGCATTTAATTTCGGCACTTTTTAAAAGGACCCTCTTAATCGAGCTTAAGTGCAGTGCTATGACCCCTACACATTTCAACGTTGTCTTTTAACTATTTACAACTACAATTTAACACCCGACCACTTAATTCAATCCGTTTTTACCTACAGCATATGAGTGCCGAAATTACACTATTTTATTTTATAACGATTGCTCACCACAGACGCAACGTAGAACCACGGGGACTAAAATTCGGAAAATAGACTAAATTTTACCAGGACAGTTTAATTTTTAAACCAATTTATTGCGTAATCATGAAATGCCCATGTTCTAAAAACGAATAACAAATTTATTTTTTATAAATCACATAATTTCACATGAAAATATCATAACATAACAAATAAAAAGCTCACGACAGTCATTTACATATAATTAGCTCTCATTTGAGCTATGAAACGTCGTATTCCGTCCAGGATTACCAAAGATATAGTCCAAAATCAAAAATGCCCAATTGGGAAAAGTGCCGAAATTAAATGCACTACCCTACATAAATGCGTACATTGGTAGATATATATTACAAAAAAAACGTGCTTCTTTGAACCAGTCTCATATTTTTTTATATTCTAAAGATACTGGGTATACACTGTATGAATGACGTATACTATTTTGTATTTTATTTATTTTTGTGATGGTTTATTTTAAAAAATAACAATGATATCATCTAACGAGTAAAATACAACATAAAAACGTGAAAAATATTACTCAAATCTACATAAAAAAACAAAATATACATGAACTTTTTCTATCGTTATTTTGCTGCTGCGTGTATTACCAAATATATATAATATAACAAAAAATGTGCAATTCTTATAAAAAATTAAGTCTGCGGTAGGCGTATTATAATAAGCCGCTCATTATAATAGCTACCGCTCTTATACTGTACGCTGTCAAACTGTCCTAATGTAATACTGTCACTATGCTATTACAATATCATAACTTAATTTCATTGCGTATATACGCATGAGTTTTCCCGGTGCGAGCGGTATTACACTTCTGACTAAATATAAAATGAAATTAAATTGTTTCATTATAATGCCATAGTAACGATTTTATTTGCGGAAACTAAAATGGATACTATCATTATTATGGGCGGTGTCATTTAAATGAGCAACTCATTATAATACCTACCGCTATCATTTGTCCGCTGTCAAACTGTCCTAATGTAATACCAAAAATATATAATATACCGAAAAATATGCAACTCCTATATAAAAAAATAAGTAAAAATATGCCATTAAAATGAGCCTTTCGATTTAAATGGCACCCTGTATTATAATGGCATAGTAGCCATTTTAATTTGGTGAATTATAATAGAAGCCATTATAATAGCCATTTATTGATTTAATTTCGCTTCATATATATACTCACAAGGGTAATACTGTCCGGGCCGCACGAATTTTCACGTGTCGGACAGTATTAGACCGACATGTAAAAACTCGTGCGGTCCAGACAGTATTACACTTGTAAGTATATATGAAGTGAAATTAAATCAATAAATGATTAGTATAATGGCTTCCTCTGGATTAATTCGCCGAATTAAAATGGCTAATATGCCATTATAATGGAGGGTCCCATTTAATAGGAGAGGCGCATTAATGGCATACTTTTACTTACTTTTTCATTTAGGAGTTGCACATTTTTCGGTATATTATATTTTTTTTGGGATTGTATAAAAAAACAGAATATTTATTGTCAAAGAAATTAATATGTGTATTTTCAAACAGAAAAATAATACGTTCATACCAACACAAAACAACATATAGATTTTTAAACCGTTAAAAGCGTGGTATGGAAAATGACAAAAATAATACGTTCATACCAATACAAAACAACATATAGATTTTTAAACACTTTAAAAGCGTGGTCTGAAAATGTTTGCATTTTTTTTGCGATTTTTTTGATTTTTTTTTGCGCTTGTTGCGACAGTGTACGAATGCACGTGCTTTGACTCCAATTTCCCAACTCCAACTAGAACAAATTTACTTAAAGAATTTTCTTGGTCTTTAATTAAAGTAAAATTTTGAACTAATAAAATTCGAATTAATTAATCGAAAAAATTAGACGCTTAAGGCCATAGCTAACTTTACTAACACGTATCTAATAAAACACTTAGTTTTGTTTTGAATTAATGATAGTTTTCTTGTGGTAGCTAATATGATTTAGAGGAAAGAGTCGCTTGTATAAACTATAAAATCGAATATTACATAATATTAATTTCAATTCCTTGGAATTGTCGCTGTCGCTTGATTTATATCAAAAAGTTTATCTTGCAACTGACTTCCACATATTGGGAGATTCACGAAAATGCGGGACTAGAATTTTTCTCAAAATGCCAAGATATATTTACGAATATTGATACTATATATTTTTAGTAAAAATAGTTTCATAAAATAAGTATAAAAGCCGCATAGAGGGGATATTTTCAATTTTCCGGTTACAGCTTAAATTACTTTGGAGAAATAAGGTTCGAAAAAATGGTTCTACGCTCTAGTAACATCTCTGTAACAATTATCTGCCAGCCACTGTTTCCTATTAGCTGTGTCTTTTTTACATTTAATATTGCCTTTTAAAATTACTATTTAATAATTACAAGGTTTTTTTTTCAATTAATTATTTAAAATAACTTGTAACTAGTGATGTTCCACGGAGATCCGAGCTCTGGAGCGTTGTACTTTTGTTTTAGGAACTCCGAAACCCTCGGAGTTGTGCAATTTTTGTAAATAATTTTAAAGTGATACCATACATTAGTTTGTCAAAATTTTTTATAAAGTAAATTTTTTGTGGTGCAGAACAACACACGTCTTACATACTGAAGGTCCTTGGATCAGTCCCCACTGAGACAAGCTACATTGTGATAATGTTAATTTGTTAATATTTTTGTATGTAATATTTGGTTGCTCAGTTATTGCTAAGTAACATCGGCCTTGCGCTTCCGTATCCTGCTTGATGCGTAATAAATAAAAAAATATTATATAAACTTAGTTAAAACATAGTCTTAAAAATTCTGATGGGGTAACGTTAAATGTATTTCAAGCTTAAAAACCTCAAAACTATTCATTTCAAGGGCGGAGCTCCCTCCGTTTTAAATGGCCGGAACTCCAAAGCAGTATATTGGAGGGTAGGAACATCACTACTTGAAACTAATCCAAAAATTTCAAAAAATAGTTTGTAATTGTGAGTTGTGTAAAGTTAAACTGTTAATTCTTAGTTAAAAAGCAGAAGTTAATGTGTTTTTTTTAATATACTATTATAAAACGACTTGACTATTTTGACATAGAAACTTTGTATTAAATCATCAGTAGCTATTAGAATTATATTATTATTAGAAAAATGGTACCCTTCATAATAATGGCATAAAAGTTATTTTAATTTGCGCCAATAAACATGGAAAGCAAGCCATTTTAATAGCATAACTTAATTCATTCATTCATATATGCTCACAAGTGCCATACTGTCCGGGCCGCATGAGTTTTCTGGGGTCGGAAAATATTACACTTGTGACTGTGAGTATATATGAAATGAAATTAAGTTATGCTATTATAATGGTTTCCTCTTTATTTGAATAAAAAAACAGTAGTGTATGTATTTTAACCTAAACATGCATAGGATGGAGCTCTATAATAACTATTTGTTGCATTATTTGAATAAGGTAATAATAGTGAAGGTATTTTAACTTAAACATCCATATAAACGAGGTGTCCATGAAGTGGTCATAACATGTTGTATATTTTTTCTAAGTTAAAATTAAAATTAAATTATTTTTTTTTAATTTTGAAAGTTAAAAAAGAATAACAAAACAAAAATTTTGCATAAAGAAGAGAATTATAATAAATTTTTAGGAGATGTAAGCAACTTTCGCTAAAAAAATTTACACTAAAACCGCCTAAAAAGAGTGTAAAAATCCCAAGAAGTTTTCCCCCTTTTAATTTTTATTGTGTTTTTAAAAATAAGTACTTCTAATAATATTCCGAAAACTTGTATAACAATACTACACACAGTGTTGCTTGTATTTTTTATTATACTGTCATTTTTTCAGGTTTTAAAGTATTCTAAAACGATTTTTTGTAAAATTTTAAAAGTAGGAAAAATTGCGCGGGCAAACTTCACGCAATTTAAAACTTAAGAATCTTTTATTTAAGGGTTTGCACACCTTCTGTACAGCCAAAAAACCACCGTTTCAGTGCATCAAATTGTTCCAGATTTGTGATATCAATAAAATAATAATAATTAATAATGTTTTTACGTTTTGCACGTTGTATTTTAGTTTATAAATTTGTTTAGTTCTTTTTTTCTACACTATTCACTTGCCAAATAGTTATTTTGTTTCGAATATCAGGGGTTTTACAAATTTACAATAATGATTCATGAATTTATCAAACCAACACCGTTGCCATGGACACAGATTTTTCATAAGCAACACGGGAAGACAAAAAATTATTTGTGGATTTTTTCAGGTTCGTCATTCTAAAATATAAGCCTGCTAATCATATAAACTTTTTGTCAGCTTTTTTTAAGAGCACCTATCGAAACCTAGACACACAAAAGCTGCCAAACTTACTTTTTCCCATGTAGCGCATGGGAAATAATCCACGTAGGTAAATTTACTTTTTATTAATGCTCCACCATTTCACAGATACCTTTTAAATTTGGAAGTGTAAATAAATTTTTGGAAACTTTTTTAGAATGACATCTTTTTTTTCGAGAAATAAAACTTTGTTTTACGTTTAAAAAATGAAATCTGAAGCAGTTATATTCCTACACAAAACTCTTGAGATAAGCAAAAAAACAGATTTTTAAACCGCACACAAATGCAACAGATAAAGAGACAAACGTTTTATTAATAATAAACATATCACAAAAAATAATATCAAAAAAATAAAATAAAAATGAGACATAAACAACAAAACAAAAACGATTGTAAAAAATGGTATTTTAGGGCTAGTCCACACCGGAGTGATACGTGACAAAACATTTTATCAGCGTTTACACTGCTTTATCGTCACTTTTTGCTGCGGTGTAAACCCCTGGTCACTTGTGGCTCCAGTGAAACTGGGCTTTAAATACCATTTTTTAAAAGACTTTTTGATAAAACGTTTGCTCTGAGTGTCTCATTTAACTATTCTGTTATTTTGATAATACATATCAGAAAATTAAAATGTAACCAAAAACCTTTTTTTCTCCTTAGCCAATGCTTCTTAATCTTGTCCTATAATATAATACAAAAATAATTTAAAATTTATTTATTTTCTATTAAGTTCTACCATTCGTTTTTGTCCCTCCTGACTTGTCCTAGCGCCTGCCCTTTGCATAAACTGCTTATAGAAAATAAATTTCAGGTTATTCAATAACAACAACACCCATTTATTTGACATGAACCGCCCTTATCTTTAAAATATAATATCGTTATATAGCTGTATTAACAGTTGTTTTTATTTTGGTCTAAACTGTAAATATAGATTTGAACCCATAAAAAATCCTATAAAACCTCACTCTCACTGACTAATCAAAATCGATAATTGGTACACGTATGGGAGTTTTATCAAATATTTTTCTGTTGCAAATTTTCATCATTTTCTTGGTATACCCAATATTATCTACGAAACGAGAAAAAAGTTAGCCTCGTGAGGCTCACGAGGCTGACGCCTTACGAAAATTTTCCGGACGGGGAAAATTTTGTGGTTAATTTTGAGTGGAAAAGCCGGACCGGGTGACATGTTCATGTTTATCTTTTTTAATGACAGAAAAAAAGAAAATTACGTTAAAAAACTTCATAATACGTAAATAATGGAATTCAAAGGGCTTTTTTTAGAAAATAGTATGTTTTGACGAAAGTTTTTTATTAAAATATCAAGGCAGTGTTGTTTTTAATAAGTACTTTCTTTGCACACAATATAGTAATGAGAATATTTAATGCATCACACACCTACATTGGTATTTAGATAATGATACAACTCCGAAGTGGAAAAATTCCTCTTGAAAATTATATTTTCTTTTGTGCTATTTAATCGCTTCAGATTTCATTTAAGTGTATGCATTTGTAGAAAGATTTTAAAAACTTTCTTTTAGTTTTAAAAACAATAAAAAAATTTTCAGTTCAAAAAAATGGTTTTATTGGGTTTATTAAAAAATCGTAAGAATTTACAAAAACTTTTTAAAACAAACTGCCTTTTTATGCACAGGTTTTTAAATTAAGAAACGATTTATCCCTGAAAATGTACGTTATATTTTGTTTGAGATTGAAGTTTGATAATATTGTTTGTTCAACGCAAATTATTTGATGAGTTTTTAAAAAATCTTAATTTCTTTTAAAAAAACTTGGATTTTACGTGTTTTTTTTTTAATTTTTGAATGGAAATATATTGGTGAATTTTTAACAGTTTAGACAATTAAAACTTTTTCAAGCTCAGAATGATGAATTTTTTAATTTTGGTTTCACTGAAAAAAATAAATATTATTACAAAAACCCAATCATTTTAGAATTGCACTTTTAAATAGATAATTTTAAATGAGTCCTTATATTTTGTGTTAATACAAGTATTATTTTATTTAGGCCAACAGAACGTCATTGTAACGGCAGAATGAGTCGCACCGTATAAAATACTTCATGGCAGCGCGTTTGTAGGATTTTGGGGTAGTGTAGTGGGATGCAACTGTGTACTGCAGCGGCACTTGGGGTTACAATTGTGTTGATTTTGCGCAGTTTAGAGTTGCTCTGCTATAGCAAGAACAAAATTTTTAGTGTTGAACAAAAAAGCAAACATCTATTTTTTTAGATTAGAGTTGCTCTGCTATAGCAAGAACAACATTTTTAGTGTTGAACAAAAAAGTAAACATTTATTTTTGAGATCAAACATAGAATTCTACTTATAACATTCTGCTTATATAACATTCTACTTTAAGAGCAAAAACAACGTTTTTAGAGTTAAACAAAAAAGTAAACATTTATTTTTTAGATCAAACATAGAATTCTACTTATAAAATTCTGTTTATAACATTTCACTTTAACTATAACATAAATCCAAGTTTGAAAAACAATTTTTATTGTTTTAATAACCAGCTAAACAAAGTGCTCAAAAGACAAAGACTTAAACCCTAACATAAAAATTTGGCATTAATTTCATTACATACCCATTCATAGATGCCAAGAGAAAGGCTAATACCCCTTATCTTTTTAGATATCAAGCTTTTCCATACCCCACTCCCCCAAGATAACAAACTTTTAGATTCCTTCTGAGATAACAACTTTTTCCACTTTTCCAGCTTTAGAGCTCCAGAGCTCTCAAGTAAAGTTTTAAACTCATTAAAAATGTATCATTGCTATTATAACAATTTGGGACACTCAAATTATTATGGGGCAGTGTACCTGAAACTAGCATATCTTCACCATAAATTTTTTCTTTTTTTTTTTGGTGTGGTTTGTTTTTTTTGGTTTTTTTTGTTTTTTTTTTTGTTTTTTGTTTTTTTTTTTTTTTTTTTTTTTTTTTTTTTGTTTGTTGGTTGTTTTTTTTTTTGATGTTTTTTTTTTTTTTTTTTTTGTTTGTTTTTTGTGGGGGTGTGGGAGACCCGCGCCGGTGGGGCGGGCCCGCGCGCGCCGTTCGGCCTGGCGGTGGCGGTTTGTTGTCGAGGATAAAAACAACCAAAAACCACAAAAAAAAAGAAAAAAAACACAAAAAACAAAAAACATCGAACCAAAGGCCAGCAGCACAACCAAAAAACAACAAAAAAAAAAAAAAACCAAACAAAATATCCAAACAGCAAAACACCTGCAAACTGGGAATGATAACCTGATTTAGTCGAGGATAAAGTTTTTTAAGAGTTAAAATTCTAGAAAAAATATATATTTCCCCTCACATCACTTTTTATAATTCAGAAGAAAGAAGTGTTTTTATGTAAAATTACACAATCATCATGGAAAATGATATACATTTAGATATTGCATAAATGACTCATTTAAGAAAGCATATTATATAATTTTACATTACCTAAAGTAATTAACATATTGTTGTGTCATATAGGGTGCAGTTCCATATATAGCGGCTTTTGCAGCCATAGCAGCAAAATTAATGGATGGTTGCGTCTGTTGGTTGTTGGAAAAGCGCGGAGAAAAAAAACAACCGCACATGTATAGTCAAAGTTTTAAATGTGATATATTAAGTAGGACGCGACTAATACCTTACGCACCACCGCTTAGGTGTACGCAACGCGCGTAGACATAACTGCTCAAAAAAAACTTTTGACAAACGTCTGAGAATAATTGTTGCAAAAACGTTTTTAAATTTATTTTATTTGTGCAAATTACTAAGAAAGCAAATTTGAGTTTTGTTAATTTTTTTACGAATTAATAATTTTTAAAAACTTTCACTATAAATGCCGGAAATTCACAGTGACTACACTCGCCAGTATTGCACTTGTGAGTATTTAATATGAAAAAGGGACACAAAGCTAACTAAAACATAGGGTTTTATAATCACAAACTTTATGTTTTCAATCAGCTTTTGGTTCACAATGGAAAGGTTTCACATTAGAATTTTAAGGCTTCTCAAATGACGGGTGTACTATTTGTGCAGCCATATGTTTTTCTTTGTGGAAATCAAAATGCGAGGAGCTATATAAAAATTAGGAATCTCCACATTCATTGAAGGTGTTTTTTTTCTCGATATCTTCAGCATTGAACAGCTTCGGTTTAAATGGGAGGGTTTTTGACCATCGTGTTTGTAATCAACATTTTCTAACACTGTTATAGTCAATAAATCATTGATTTATTATCAAAAAGTTGTTTCAATAAAATTTTTTTGTAATCCATCTTATTCAATGAAGATTAATTATTGAGAATTTGAAAAATTTATGTTTATTTTTAAAACAGTACAACTCCGTGCATAAATTCTTATACAAATATATAATTCTTTGACAATCACGAAATCTTGATCTTTTTGTTTTGAAGTGAATCGTAACAATGAATTTTAAATATATATCTATAAATTAGAATTCATTAAAGATGTTACTACTGTCAAAAATTGTGTTCCGGAGCTCCAGACATGTAAAACCAAAGGAGTTTTCGAGTAATCAGTAATTTTGGGTAATTAAAACAGTACTTAATTCCAAATTTATTTTATTTTGAAATATCTTTTAAATCATTTTATCACGTTTTTATGTGTAAATTATATCTATTTGGTTCGCAAAATTGTATGGGAAATATGAAAAGACCAATTAAATTCTGCGGTTGTAACTTGTAAAATAAAAAGGTGAACACATATTTTTTTTTCACAAATTTTGCCGATCTTTTTTCGTTTTTTAATAGAAAAATTAGTCAATATACATGTAGCCGTTAAAATAATTTCCTATTCCAAATTGAATAATTATATAAATAAATGTTACGGTAAGGTAATCTAAATTTTACACTGTTTCAGCTCAAAATTTAAAACTAATTTGTTGTTAAATAGGTAATTAAATATTTCAATTAATGGGGCCAGGTTGATTTATTACTGCAATTAATCGCGGCCAGGTTGATTTAATTTACGTATAGGACTATTTTTTAAAACTTATACCCCTTTTCTAGACGTAAGAAAAAAGAATTACTATCGCGACTTTTATTAGTTGTCATAACACCAAGCTGCTTTGGGCGTTTTTAATGATTGTATTTGGTCAAAATCTTAAACGTAAAAATAAGCAGTTGAATTAACTTCTTGTTTTATGAATGCGACTGACGAAGATCGGAGCTTCAGATCGGATGCCGTAATTTTTCAATATGTGGATGCCGTAATTTTAATGTCCCACTTTAGTCATGATCATTGTGTTACTAAAACATAATTTTAAAATATTCTAAAGGCAGTCATAGTGTTGTTATTACCTACGAGTCTCTCGCTCTGGAATTCCGAAGGGTGTCTGGAAGTTTTGTTTTT
>JASAMX010003293.1:0-27198 GCA_030248175.1 Microlaimidae sp. YZB2_3 | reverse complement strand
AGAAGGGAAAAAGGGATAAAAGGGGACAAAAAGCGAAAATAAGGTAAAAATAGGTCTAAAATGGGTTAAAATATATTGAAATAGGCTAAAAACTGCAAAAAATTCGCAATGATGGCGTCATCATAGGTCAAAAATGGCGTCATAATTTTAGGATACTTTTTTCATTTTTTGGCAGGGGGGGCAATAAAACGGAGGTGGGGGGCAAATCCTGCAAAAAAACGGGGGGGGGCATTTCCAGACCGTGCACAGCACAGGTCTGCGCTATTAAACTGCTGTGGGGTATTTTGCACTATGTTGTATTCTAAAGTAATTCATAGCGGTAACAAGTTAAGTAAGAAATAAAAATTATCTAAATTTAAATCGAAATTTAAAGTTATTTTATTTAAACCTTAAAAAGTAAAATCATAGCTTCGTCGTGAGCTTCCAAAAACGAGGTATACACGGACTTAAATTCATTTATATGACGGACAAACACCGACCCGAACATTTGAGCATCTTCTTCTCTAGCTAAATAATATCATGAAGTGTTGTTTTGTAGAAAGTATTAAAAGACAATAATGTAAATATTTCCCAACAAATCTGAATAAAAAATTTCATCATAAAAGATTATTAGCGATTCTAAATAACAATGAGGTGCTAATGTTTAATTTAAATAAATTATTATTTTTAAAATTTTATGAAAAAACTCAAAGGGGCATTTAAGACATTTTTTAAAAAAATTTGGTGAATATTATTGCCTTAACCCTGCCCCATGTTGTTGTTGTTGCATTACCTGAAACTTATCTTCCCTATGCAGATGCAAAGGGCAGGCGCTAAGACAAGCCAGGAGGGGCAAAAAAATTTCACCCATAGGTGAGAAAAGGGGAGGAGGGCAGGGTGGGGTCGACCTCCCGCCCCGCCCCCTAACCTCGAAATTTTGGGACCCCCCTAGACAAAAATCCAGACCCCTCTCCCCCCAAATCTTTGAATTTTTTACCCTGACCCCCCTCTAGAATTCTAAATCTGAACCCCCTCCCCTCTTGGGAAAATTTTAGGTACTTTTATAATGCTAAATTTTTTTAAAACGAAAAACGTGATTTTTTTAACACATATTCACGTGTTTACACCCTTTTTACACCAGAATATCACTGTTTTATTCAATAAAATGTAGTATTATCCTATAAAAAGAACAATTATTAAAGTTATTATGGTTTAAAACTGTTTTGCTCTGGACACCGGACCCCACCTGACCCCCATCTAGATTTCAAAATTTTGCACCCCGGGTCGACCCCCCCCCCCCTAAAAAGCTAGGGGGGTCCGGACCCCCCTGGGACCCCCCTCCTAGAATTTAAAATTCGATTTACTCCGGGTAACCACCCCCCTAGCTTCCCGGACCGTTCTCACCTATGATTTCACCCTATGGTTAAGACTCTTCGTCCAACATTAATAACGATGTTGGCAACCTTTACCGCTAGAGTGTTCACTGCATGCAGTGTTCACCCATTCCGAGGTCTTCGTCTAAAGGATTTTTAAGTCGCCTGATACAGATTTAACCATTTCAATTTAAGTCATGCGCAGATTTTACCGTGGTAAGGTTTACGTACGATATTTGTCAATTGTCATAAAAAAAATACCACCACTGTGAGACGAAGGTTTAACCTTTGTCGTACAAAGGTTTTACGGTTGAACGAGTGGGAGAAACGAAAAAAGGCCATCACAAGAACGGGTTAACCGACTAAAGGTGTTTTTTGCGAAAAAAAACAGGTGAAGAGTTTTAAGGGGCGCAGAGTTGTGCAATTGAGCCACCAGGACCGTATTGACCTTCGGGCAGCATCCAACGGGCCTACTGGTAGATTGCCATTGGACAAATACAACTCTATTGTGTGTGGAGTTTGTACCACTGGCCTTGCAGGAACACCTATGCTACTCTATCTTACTATTTAACGTCGTACATGAGCAGCATAGGTGTTCCTGCAAGGCCATTGATACAAACTCCAAATTAAAAATTTGGAGGTCTAGAACGGCCATTTTTTAGAAATTTTCTCGCGCTTCGCTCCGCTCAGCGCTCGATTAATTAGTCTCCATCTCTAAATTTGTGTTACTTTGTTTTGTAATCTTGGTATGACCACGCTGGACCCACCCATTCTTAATGAATCGGTCTCCTTCACTTCCAAATTTGTGTTGCTAATTTGTAATTAATTTGTTTTGTGATCTTGATACGACAACGCTGGACCCCCTTTACCCCTTTAGATTGTTAAATATTTAAAGGTTAGGAGAATTTTAAAAACATCTTCTCGCATTTTGCATTGCTCAGCTCAACTGTAATTCAATGCATTATTTTTCAGTTGTTAATATTTTGGAAATCGTTTATTTTAAGGTATCAAATTGTTTAATTTTTTGGTTTTATAGACTTAATTTTTATTGAATAATAGGAAAATAATTAAGTATGTGGCTTATCGCATAAACAGGGGAATATACACTCCGCGCGAAGCGCTGAAAATTTTTTTAGTCCTTTTATAACGTTTAGGATTTGGACCCCTCCCCCCTTTCAAAATTTTGTTCAGGGTTGGACCCCCCTTTCCGAAATCCTGGCTACACCCATGATAGTGTCAGACCTGTGCACTGCCTCCCCTGGGGTTAAAACGGGGGGGACAATTCTAAAACGGGAGGGGGGCAATTCTAAAATGAGGGGCACGGGGGGGCCACTTTTTTGAAACGGGGGGGCAATAAAACGGGGGGGGAAGCATGGGGGAAAGGAAAAAAGGAGAAAAAAAGAGAAGAAAGGGAAAAAAGGGAAAAAAAAGAGAAAATAAGGTAAAAATAAGTCTAAAATGGCTTAAAATACATTGAAATAGGCTAAAAACTGCAAAAAATTTGCGATGATGGCGTCATCATAGGTTAAAAATGGCGTCATAATTTTAGGGTACTTTTTCATTTTTTGGCGGGGGGGGGGCAATAAAACGGGGGGGGCAACTCCTCCAATAAAACGGGGGGCATTTCCAGACCGTGCACAGATCTGTAGTGTAATAAAGAAAATTAGCGCAAAAATAGCTCCGAAGCTATAGGAAAGAGCTAACTCCGAAGCTTCAAAGTACTCCGGAGCTCCGAGTTGTCAGCTAAATAAAAACGCTATCCTTACCAGATTCCGCTTCCAGCCCGCTCAGCAACTTTTCCGCAAATCTCTCCACTTCCGGAAACCCGCGTAGCAGGCCGAATTCGTCGATTCTGGTCACACCCTTCAAAGAGCGTTGGCAAATGTTCAAGTCTTTAATATATGTGCGTTCGGACTTGATCAACTCATCCGCTACTTTCTTTCTTTGCTCTTGCATTCTAAATATATTCATTATATTAAACATTACTCTGAAATATCTATCTCTCTCGTGTCGGGATGATGCTTTTAGAACTAAAACGCCCCTTTTAAAAGTGTTAGTAGATGTTCAATGTTTTTGATGTAAGTCCGTTTCGACTTGATCACTTTTTTGTCTACCCCCTTCTTTTGCTCTCGTATTCTAAACAAGATATATATATATATATATATATATATATATATATATATATAGATCTTCCGTCTGGATGATGGGATGAAGCGTCTTTTCAACCAGCAGATGTTCGAATCCTTGATGTATGTGCGCTCCGACTTGATCGGCCATTTTTTTTTTTTTTTTTTGCCGTGGATTCTAAACAATATTATACTTTTTGAATTTTTCGAAGATCTTTCCCGTCGGTATGATTCTTTAGAACTAAAACGCCCCTTTAAAGAGCCCTGACACAGTAGCGTGCCCGGGGGGGGGGCGGGGGGGGGGGCGCCCCCCTCCCCTCCGAAATCCGGCGAAGTCAGATTTCGTTTTTTTAAATTTTGGGAGAGAAAAAAATTTTTCTTTAATATTAATACAGAAACTTTCCTGATGCCTTCCAAATCCCCCCGCCCTTAGGTTAAATTGACAATTTATCTTAGTTTTTTGATTTTAAATCGATTATCCCGTTCAGTAGTTAAGGTATACAGTTTAATAAAACTATTATAAACACTATTATCCTTTAATTAACGTTTAAAACACATGTTTAATATGTGTAGCAGACCTGTGCACTGCCCCCCCCCGGGGTTAAAACGGGGGGGGGGCAATTCCAAAACGGGGGGGGGGGCGGGGGGGGGGGCAACTTTTTTGAAACGGGGGGGCAACAAAACGGGGGGGGGGGCAAGCAGGGGGGAAAGAAAAAAAAAAGAGAAAAAAAGAAGGGAAAAGGGGAAAAAAGGGACAAAAAAAGCGGAAATAAGGTAAAAATAGGTCTAAAATGGCTTAAAATACATTGAAATAGGCTAAAAACTGCAAAAAATTCGCGATGATGGCGTCATCATAGGTTAAAAATGGCGTCATATTTTTAGGGTACTTTTTCATTTTTTGGCGGGGGGCAATAAAACGCGGGGGCAAATCCTCCAATAAAACGGGGGGGGGCATTTTCAGACCGTGCACAGGTCTGTGTGTAGGTATAAAAAACCTTTTTAAAAATTTTCTCCCCCGGGACAGGGGCGTACCCAGGACTTCGGAAAGGGGGTTTGTACTCCGAATTTTTAAAATACCGTAAAAAAGACATTAAAAACGGTAAAAAATTTTTGCGCTTCGCGCTAAGTGATTCTTTTTGCTGTTATTTGCCATGTTTTTTTAAGTTGAACTTCAAAAATTTTAGGTTTAAAAAGGTATAACGTTAAAAATCGTGCGACAGCACGAAAAAATTTTCAAAAATTGTCTTTGAAATTCATTAAAAACCACTGCCACTGGGCACGCCACTGCCCTGACAGAAGTTGATGTTATTGATGTAGTTGCGCTCCGATTTAATCAACTTAACGACTATTTTCTTCCTTTACTCCCTGCATTCTAAACGATTAAAAGCATTTTAAAGTAATACCCATTTTTAAGTTTTTTTTTTATTTTAGTGTTTCGATTTTGTTTTTGTTTGAGGGCACCTATGTTGCCCCGTCAAATTGATGGGCGTTGGGTTTTAACTCAAAATTACTTTAATTACAAAATTTTATTACTTTTATCTTTGTAATAGAGGGGGTGAAGCCAAAAGAACAGCAAGACTTGAACTTATCTAAAGCAGAATACATCTCCGCCACAAGAGCAAAAAGAAGAAGAAGAGTGACATTTTTCAGTTTGATGAATCCCCCTCTCAATCACCTCCTGTTATTTATGCTTCCATTTTTATGACAGTATATAATACTATGTTTTCCATGTGCATGCCCTATGCCCAAGCAAGTTTATTTGCTTAAAACTTCCCGGGTGATTTTAATTTTTCAGGAATGTAATGTTTATATTTATTTGAAAATAAGAACACAGACTTCTGTGTCTAGCAAGAGTTTTTTATACATGAATTTTTACGGTATACGCAGTGAAATGCGTATAATTGTGAAGTAGCATGTAGGTAATAACTAAGGTTTGTACAAAAATGATGTTGTCTTAAAAAAATTAAGGTGAGCATATCTCGCTAACCTTGCGGTCAATGTATTGAAAACTTTATTAGCGTACGCCATAGCTTTGAATAACATACAGCCATACGTCAGCAGGGGGAAGGGGTGGTTAGAGGCATACATGGGCACGGGGGGAAGGGGGTTTGGGTGGGGAGGGTGAACTGAACCCCTCCCCCCAAATTCTGAGAAGGAGAGTTTAACCTCCCCCCATTCAGAAGTGAGGGGGGAGGTTAACCACCCTAATTTTGGAAAAATGAAGAAAAAATGACTTCTACCTGCCTCCAAACTTAAATTTTAAGGCCAAAATAATTGTTTTAAACAATAAAAAGCTCAAAAATGCAATAAAAAAGGCTTTTTGACCTAAAATTAGCGTTTTTTTACCTATATTTTAAGCTAGGGGGTACGGACTACACCTGGATCCCCTTCCTAGCTTTTAAAGGGCCATTAACCCGGGTAGCCACCCCCCTAGCTTGACGGTCTATGCTCATGTATGAGTGTATGACCCTTAACCACTCCGGACAAACTTGCCCATGTACGGTTAGAGGGTAGAGGTTTTAGCCCCCCCCCCCAAAAAAAAAAAAAATTTCAAAACTGCCGACACAGCTCTTCTAAAATTTTTGGAAGTAAGGGGGGGGGAGTTAACTCCACCGATTTTGAAAAAAAATATTTAAAATGACTTTTTACTGTCCCCAAACTTAAGTTTTGAAGTTAAATTGAGTGTTTTAAGCAAGAAAAAGCTCAAAAATGCAATAAAAAAGATTTTTTAACCAAAATTAGCGTTTTTCTTACATATTTTACTTTATAGATCCAAAACGATATAGGTAAAATGCACTCCATAAAAAACGATATGGGTAAAATGCGTTTCTAGGATTTTATGCCCCCCTCCCTTAAATGCGGATTATATCCCTCCACACCACACCACACCGGACTAATTTGCCGTATATGACCCTACTCCCCCCTAAAATTTAGAGGTCCCACCAGTACTAAAAACTCTAAACATAAGGAATTTCAAGTTTCATGTATATAATTATGTTTTTAAAAAAATTTCAGGACACCTGCCCCAAAATTTCGTGGCTCAAGTATTAGCCGCCCCCTTCCGCCCAAAAAAAAATCCGCGAGGCCACCCAGCTTTGGTTTTACTCCCTCACCAAAAAAGTATTGGAAAATGTCCTGAATTTTTTTTTGAAACATAATTATATACTCAAAAAGCCCCATTTTATCAAATTATAAAATGGCAAGTTCATATTAAGAATTTTTAATTTCCAAACGAACATAAATTTACATAATGATAAAAATTTGCCTAAAGACCTTTTTTCTCTCCTTTACTCTACTAGGCGTTCCAATCCAATATAGTCGGATTCACACACACATCGCCCGCCCTCCCCCCCCCCCCCAAAAAAAAAACATGAATCTAGGCAGGTTTTCGCAAGGAATCTTAATTTACATACGAACATAAATTTACATGCCATGATAAAAAATTTACCCGAACAGCCTTTCCTCCTCCTTCACTCTATTTAGCCGTTCAAATTCAGCCGAAAACAAGTTTATTCAAGGGAATTTTAATTTACATACGACCATAAACTTATATGATATGTCATGATATTAATCTACCTGAATAGCCTTTCTTCCTCCTTCACTCTATTTATCCGTTCCAATTCCGCAGGATCCACTGGGATTTGTTTGGCGGCTGGCGACGCAGTGGGTCGAGGGGGAGGGGCGGATTTCCGCCCAATCACAGTTTGATCCATTTCGATTACCTACAATAACACAAAATATACTTCCATTGTCCTGATGTTTTAGAAGTAAGGCGGATATCCGATACGCCCAATCACCGTGTCGTAGAATGCCAACAAACGCAAAATACTCTCTTTTTTATTTTTATTACTTATTTTGTTAAAATAACAGGAAACATAAATTAAATTAGTTCACACTGCACTGAATGAAACTCAAAACACGCTGTTTTTTTCACTTTTGTGAAGAAATAGCGTGTTAAGTCTAAGGTGTAAAACTATGACATGATCTCGCATTTTTCTTCCGCGTCTTTAAAACGGAATGGGCTGAATGAAAGTTTTACCAGTTTAAGTTCAACACCGCAACGCGTTATATGACCGCAATTTATAATTATTATTATTTAAAAATTCAAACTCACCGGCGTTGTGAGCGGGATCAGGAACTCTTCAACCCAGATAATTTTAATTATAATATTATATTCATAGGTGTTTTTTGAGGGGGGACAGAAAGGTCCAACGCCCCCTCCCCCTTGAGCCAAAATTTTGGACCCCCCCCCCTCCCCCTCCTAGAAAAAATCCAGGGCCCCTCCTCCCCAAAGCTCGAGAGCGGTCCGGTCTGACCCCCCTCCCCCCCCCCCCAACACTTCCCGACCAATTTGGAAGTATATTTTGTGTTATTGTAGGTAATCGAAATGGATAAAACTGTGATTGGGCGGAAATCCGCCCCTCCCCCTAGACCCGCTGCGTCGCCAGCCGCCAAACAAATCCCAGTGGATCCTGCGGAATTGGAACGGATAAATAGAGTGAAGGAGGAAGAAAGGCTATTCAGGTAGATTAATATCATGACATATATAAGTTTATGGTCGTATGTAAATTAAAATTCCCTTGAATAAACTTGTTTTCGGCTGAATTGGAACGGCTAAATAGAGTGAAAGAGGAGGAAAGGCTGTTCAGGTAAATTTTTTATGATGGCATGTAAATTTATGTTCGTATGTAAATTAAGATTCCTTGCGAAAACTTGCCTAGATTCATGTTTTTTTTTGGGGGGGGGCGGGCGATGTGTGTGTGAATCCGACTATATTGGAACGCCTAGTAGAGTAAAGGAGAGAAAAAGGTCTTTAGGCAAATTTTTATCATTATGTAAATTTATGTTCGTTTGGAAATTAAAAATTCTTAATATGAACTTGCCATTTTATAATTTGATAAAATGGGGCTTTTTGAGTATATAATTATGTTTCAAAAAAAATTTCAGGACACTTTCCCAATACTTTTGGTGAGGGAGTATAACCAAAGCTGATTCTTTGGGCGGAGGGGGGTGGCTAATACTTGAGCCACGAAATTTTGGGGCAGGTGTCCTGAAATTTTTTTAAAAACATAATTATATATACATGAAACTTGAAATTCCTTATTTTTAGCGTTTCTAGTACTGGTGGGACCTCTAAATTTTAGGGAGGAGTAGGGTCATATACGGCAAATTAGTCCGGTGGGGTGTGGAGGGATATAATCCGAATTTAAGGGAGGGGGCATAAAATCCTAGAAACGCATTTTACCTATATCGTTTTTTATGGAGTGCATTTTTTTACCTATATCGTTTTTTATGGAGTGCATTTTACCTATATTGTTGGATCTATAAAGTAAAATATGTAACAAAAACGCTAATTTTGGTTAAAAAAACTTTTTTATTGCATTTTTGAGCTTTTTATTGCTTAAAACACTCAATTTAACTTCAAAACTTAAGTTTGAGGACAGTAAAAAGTCATTTTAAATATTTTTTTTTCAAAATCGGTGGAGTTAGCCTCCCCCTTACTTTCAAAAATTTTAGAAGAGCTGTGTCGGCAGTTTTGAAATTTTTTTTTGGGGGGAGGCTAAAACCTCCACCCTCTAACCGTACATAAGCAAGTTGGTCCGGAGTAGTTGGGGGTCATACACTCATACATGAGCATAGACCGTCAAGCTAGGGGGGTGGCTACCCGGGTTAATGGCCCTTTAAAAGCTAGGAAGGGGATCCAGGTGCAGTCCGTACCCCCTAGCTTAAAATATAGGTAAAAAACGCTAATTTTAAGTCAAAAAACCCTTTTTATTGCGTTTTTGAGCTTTTTATTGTTTAAAACAATTATTTTGGCCTTAAAACTTAAGTTTGGAGGCAGTTAGAAGTCATTTTTTCTTCATTTTTTGAAAATTAGGGGGGTTAACCTTCCCCCCTCACTTCTGAATGGGGGGGGAGGTTAAACTCTCCTTCTCAGAATTTGGGGGGGGGGTGTTCAGTTCACCCCCCCCCCAGCCAAACCCCCTTCCCCCCGTGCCTATGTATGCCTCTAACCCCCCTTCCCCCTGCTCACGTATGGCTGTATGTTATTCAAAGCTATGGCGTACGCTAATAAAGTTTTCAATACATTGACCGCAAGGTTAGCGAGATATGCTCACCTTAATTTTTTTAAGACAACATCATTTTTGTACAAACCTTAGTTACCTACATGCTATTTCACAATTATACGCATTTCACTGCGTATACCGTAAAAATTCATGTATAAAAAAAAACTCTTGCTAGACACAGAAGTCTGTGTTCTTATTTTAAAATAAATATAAACATTACATTCCTGAAAAATTAAAATCACCCGGGAAGTTTTAAGCAAATAAACTTGCTTGGGCATAGGGCATGCACATGGAAAACATAGTATTATATACTGTCATAAAAATGGAAGCATAAATAACAGGAGGTGATTGAGAGAGGGATTCAAACTGAAAAATGTCACCATTCTTCTTCTTCTTTTCGCTCCTGTGGCGGAGATGTATTCTGCTTTAGATAAGTTCAATTCTTGCTGTTCTTTTGGCTTCACCCCCTTTGTCTTTTTTGAACCCAAAATTTTTGAAGTTTAACTTAAAAAAACAATGCAAATAACAGCAAAAAATCACTTAGCGCGAAGCGCAAAAAATTTTTACCGTTTTTAACATACATGGGCAAGTTGGTCCGGAGTGGGGGGGGATTAAACCCCAAATTAGGGGGGGGGGGGTTAAAATCCGAGAAACGCAAAATACCCATATCGTTTTTTTTCTGGAGTGCATTTTACCCATATCGTTTTTCGATTTTGAAGGAAAAATATGTAAAAAACGCTAATTTTAGGTCAAAAAGCCCATTTTATTGCATTTTTGAGCTTTTTATTGCTTAAAACATTCATTTTGACCTCAAAACTTAAGTTTGGAGGCAGTTAGAAGTCATTTTAAATTCATTTTTTTTTTCTTCATTTTTCCAAAATTGGGGGGGGGGGGTTAACTTTTTCTTCCCCCCACTTCTGAGTGGGGGGGGGTTAAACCCTCCTTCTCAGAATTTGGGGGGGGGTTAACCCCCCAACCCCCCCGTGCCCATGTATGGTTTTTAATGTCTTTTTTAAGGTATTTTAAAAATTTAAAGTACAACTCCCTTTCCGAAGTCTTGGCTACGCCTCTGCCCCGTGGGAGAAAATTTTTAAAAGGTTTTTTATACCTACACATATAAAACATGTGTTTTAAACGTTAATTATAGGATAATAGTGTTTATAGTAGTTTTATTAAACTGTATACCTTAACTACTGAACGGGATAATTGATTTAAAATCGAAAAACTAAGATAAATTGTCAATTTAACCTACCCGGGCGGGGAAAGTTTTGGTTTTTTGACTATTAATATGCTTTTGGAAGCCATCAGAAAAGTTTCTGTATTAAGATTTAAGAAAAAAATTTTCTCTCTTAAGGTGGAACACTACAGAAAAAACCGCACAAACTTTTACAGTCGCTATTCATTACAGCTGTAACCAATTTTTATAAACTACATACTGTATTAATCCTCATGTCCTGAACATCATTTTTTAGATTTTGATGAAACATGAAAATTAAAAATAAGCTGTGGGAATAATCCACAAAAGGGATTCCGACGAATCGCAGGTTTTTTTCACAAAATGACATATAAAATTTTTTTGTGCGTGTCGATTTTAACAATTTTTGGTACGTAATTAGAAGACGAGTAGATAAAATTTGTTTTCAGCAAAATCGTATAGAAATAACCCGAGAAAACCCGACATTTTGAAGAGTTTTTTGAGAAAATTTTATTAAATTTGGAGCCTAGTTTCCCAATAGATCTCTATACGATTTTTAAATAAACAACGCCAATGTTTCTAACTCGTTGAGTTCTCCATTTTTATATATAGTTTGTTAAAATTTTTTGCAATGGATAAATTTGATTTGACGTCGGGAAACTACATTTTGAAACGTTCGTTTAAAAGTACTTTTTAACAAAGTAGCCGAGATGGAGCAGTAGCCGAGTGGTTAGAGCGTAGAACTCAGCATACAAGAGGTCTAAGTTCGAATCCCCCTGGGAGTTTTTTTTAACACGAAAAAAAATTTTTTTTTTAATTTTAACTTTTTAATTAAAAAAATGTACATTATTCAATACTGTATTCAACCCCGAGTACGTGCTTTGAGGTGGTTTTGAAGTAAAACCGGGGTAGAGTCATAGTGTCCCTCCTAGGGGAGGTCGCAACCCACCCTAGCGCCGGCTAGGGGGTCAAATCAAAAAACGAAGTTCGGATTCGTAATCAGGACACCCGAAAACCCCCGAGTGGTTGTTTTTGGAAAAATCAAAGAAATTTTTGGAACTGTAGTGTACTACCTTAAAATTTAAAAAACGTAAGGATCTCCCTTTACGAAAAAATTCGGCTTCGCCAGATTTCGGAGAGGGGGCGGCTGCCCCCCACCCCCCCCCCCCTGGGCACGCCACTGTGTCAGGGCTCTTTGAAGGGGCGTTTTAGTTCTAAAGAATCATCATACCGATGGGAAAAATCTTCAAAAAGTATAATATTGTTTAGAATCCACGGTAAGAACAAAGAAAGAAAGTGGCCGATCAAGTCGGAGCGCACATACATCAAGGATTCGAACATCTGCTAGTTGAAAAGGCGTTTAAGTTCTAAGACATCATCCCGACGGAAGATATATATATATATATATATATATATATATATATATATATATATATATATATAGCTATATATATCAGACCTGTGCTCTGCCCCCCCGGGTTTAAACGGGGGGGGGCAATTTCACAATGAGGGGGGGGCACCTTTTTTGAAACGAGGGGGCACTAAAACGGGGGGGAACAAGCAGGGCGGAAAGAAAAAAAGGAGAAAAAAGAGGGAAAGAGAAAAAAAGGGACAAAAAAGCAAAAATAAGGTAAAAATAGGTCTGAAATGGCTTAACATACATTGAAATAGGCTAAAAACTGCAAAAAAATGCGATGATGGCGTCATCATAGGTCAAAAATGGCGTCATAATTTTAGGATACTTTTTCATTTTTTTGGTGGGGAGGGACAATAAAACGGGGGGGGGGGCAAATCCTCCAATAAAACGGGGGGGGGCATTTCCAAACCGTGCACAGGTCTGTATATATATACCATAATAATAATGGTAATATAATATCTTGTTTAGAATGCAAGAGCAAAAGAAGGAAGTAGACAATAAAGTGATCAAGTCGAAACGGACTTACATCAATAACATTGAACGTTTTAGTTTGAAAGCATCATCCCAACGGAAGAGAGAGATATTGATATTTCAGAGAAATGTGTAAAATAATATATTGTTTAGAATGCAAGAGCAAAGAAAGAAAGTAGCGGATGAGTTGATCAAGTCCGAACGCACATATATTAAAGACTTAAACATTTGCCAACGCTCTTTGAAGGGGGTGACCAGAATCGACGAATTCGGCCTGCTGCGCGGGTTTCCGGAAGTGGAGAGATTTGCGGAAAAGTTGCTGAGCGGGCTGGAAGCGGAATCAGGTAAGGATAGCGTTTTTATTTAGCTGACAACTCGGAGCTCCGGAGCACATTGAAGCTTCGGAGTTAGCTCTTTCCCAGAGCTTCGGAGCTATTTTTGCGCTAATTTTGCGCTAATTTTCTTTACTACACTATCATGGGCGTAGCCAGAATTTCGGAAAGAGGGGGGGGGGTGCAACCCTGAACAAAATTTTCGAAAGGGGGGAGGGATCCAAATCCTAAACGTTATAAAAGGGCTAAAAAATTTTTCAGCGTTTCGCGCGGAGTGTATATTCCCATGTTTATGCGGTATGCCACATACTTAATTATTTTCCTATTATTCAATAAAAATTAAGTCTATAAAACAAAAAAAATTAAACAATTTGATACCTTAAAATAAACGATTTCCAAAACATTAACAACTGAAAAAGAGTGCATTGAATTACAGTTGAGCTGATCAATGCGAAATGCGAGAAAATGTTTTTAAAATTCTCCTAACCTTTAACTATTTAATCCCACTATATAACAATCTAATAGGGAAAAGGGGGTCCAGCGTTGTCGTATCAAGATTACAAAACAAATTACAAATTAGCAACACAAATTTGGAAGTGAAGGAGACCAATTCATTAAGAATGGGTGGGTCCAGCGTGGTCATACCAAGATTACAAAACAAAGTAACACAAATTTAGAGATGGAGACTAATTAATCGAGCGCTGAGCGGAGCGAAGCGCGAGAAAATTTCTAAAAAATGGCCGTTCTAGACCTCCAAATTTTTAATTTGGAGTTTGTACCAATGGCCTTGCAGGAACACCTATGCTGCTCAGGTACGACGTTAAATAGTAAGATAGAGCAGCATAGGTGTTCCTGCAAAGCCAGTGGTACAAACTCCACACACAATAAAGCTGTATTTGTCCAATGGCAATCTACCCGTAGGCCCGTTGGATGCTGCCCGAAGGTCAATACGGTCCTGGTGGCTCAATTGCACAACTCTGCGCCCCTTAAAACTCTTCACCTGTTTTTTTTTTTCGCAAAAAAACACCTTTACTCGGTTAACCCGTTCTTTTGATGGCCCTTTTCGTTTCTCCCACTCGTTCAACCGTAAAACCTTTGTACGACAAAGGTTAAACCTTCGTCTCACAGTGGTGGTATCTTTTATGACAATTGACAAATGTCGTACGTAAACCTTACCGCGGTAAAATCTGCGCATGACTTAAATTGAAATGGTTAAAGCTGTACGCATGACTTAAATTGAAATGGTTAAAGCTGTATCAGGCGACTTAAAAATCCTTTAGACGAAGACCTCGGAATGGGTGAACACTGCATGCAGTGAACACTCTAGCGGTAAAGGTTGCCAACATCGTTATTAATGTTGGACGAAAAGTCTTAACCATAGGGTGAAATCATAGGTGAGAACGGTCTGGGAAGCTAGGGGGGTGGTTACCCGGGGTAAATCGAATTTTGAATTCTAGGAGGGGGTCCCAGGGGAGTCCGGACCCCCCTAGCTTTTTAGGGGGGTCGACCCGGGGTGCAAAATTTTGAAATCTAGATGGGGGTCAGGTGGGGTCCGGTGTCCAAAGCAAAACAGTTTTAAACCATAATAACTTTAATAATTGTTCTTTTTATAGGATAATACTACATTTTATTGAATAAATCAGCGATATTCTGGTGTAAAAAGGGTGTAAACACATGAATATGTGTTAAAAAATCACGTTTTTCGTTTGAAAAAAATTTAGTATTAAAAAAGTGCCTAAAATTTTCCCAAGAGGGGAGGGGGGTTCAGATTTAAAATTCTAGAGGGGGGTCAGGGTAAAAAATTCAAAAATTTGGGGGGAGAGGGGCCAGGGACGTAGCCAGAGTTTCATTTTGGGGGGGGGGGCGGATTTTAGTACAAAAAAAAATTTCGGGGGGAGGGGGGCGGAGCCCCCCCCCTTAATTTTTGAAAACGTTAAAAAAGCAGGGATAAACGTAGATAAAGCTGTATAATACACTGTTTTTGGCCTAATAACCTATTATCTAATGTTTTTAGCGGTAAAAACATGTTTTCTTAGTTAAAAATTACATAAGCACACATTGGCAGAGCCTGGATTTCACAAAAAAAAGAATTTAGAGACGTTAGTTTCAGACCCCTTGGCTAAACCCACATTGTAAACCAAAGCACATGAGCAGCATCTCGGCTCCATGTTTTCTAGGGTACCTACCTATATGAAAAAAATCCGAACCAATGCTATAGGCGGCAGGAAAATTTAGGAGGAGGTAGATAAATCAACCAATATGATTGTTTTGCTTTCTGTGTAGTACTTATTACTTATAAAAATTATTGTACTAACTTCAAAATAACATTAGCATCAGGCAACATAAATAACGAGGACGAGATATATATGTATGTATACTATAGAAAGTGACCGCTGAGCGAAGCGAAGCGGAACAAATTTTTGGTTTTTGGGGTCCATTGGGGTACTAAAATTATTTTAAAGTTTGTCTAGAAAGTTTTGAATTTTTAGCCTCTGAAAACCCACAAATTTTACTATCTGGCGACTATTTTGGGGGGGGGCGGCCGCCCCTCCCGCCCAACCACTATCCTTATTTTTCCCCCCGTCTGACCATTTCGGGGGGGGGGAGGCGGGGCGGCCGCCCCCCCCGCCCCCTGGTTACGTCCCTGAGAGGGGGCTGGATTTTTGTCTAGGGGTGTCCCAAAATTTCGAGGCTAGGGGGGTGGACCCCACCCTGCCCCCCTCCCCTTTTCTCACCTATGGGTGAAATTTTTTTCGCCCCTCCTGGCTTGTCTAAGCGCCTGCCATTTGCATCTGCATAGGGAAGATAAGTTTCAGGTAATGCAACAACAACAACATGGGTCAGGGTTAAGGCAATAATATTCACCAATTTTTTTTTAAAATGTCTTAAATGCCCCTTTGAGTTTTTTCATAAAATTTTAAAAATAATAATTTATTTAAATTAAACATTAGCACCTCATTGTTATTTAGAATCGCTAATAATCTTTTATGATGAAATGTTTTTATTCAGATTTGTTGGGAAATATTTACATTATTGTCTTTTAATACTTTCTACAAAACAACACTTCATGATAATTATTTAGCTAGAGAAGAAGATGCTCAAATGTTCGGGTCGGTGTTTGTCCGTCATATAAATGAATTTAAGTCCGTGTATACCTCGTTTTTGGAAGCTCACGACGAAGCTATGATTTTACTTTTTAAGGTTTAAATAAAATAACTTTAAATTTCGATTTAAATTTAGATAATTTTTATTTCTTACTTAACTTGTTACCGCTATGAATTACTCTAGAATACAACATACTGCAAAATACCCTACAGCAGTTTAATAGCGCAGACCTGTGCACGGTCTGGAAATGCCCCCCCGTTTTATTGCCCCCCCCCGCCAAAAAATGAAAAAAGTAGCCTAAAATTATGACGCCATTTTTGACCTATAATGGCGCCATCATCGCGAATTTTTTGCAGTTTTTAGCCTATTTCAATGTATTTTAAGCCATTTTAGACCTATTTTTACCTCATTTTCGCTTTTTTTGTCCATTTTTAACCTTTTCCCTTCTTTTTTTCTCTTTTTTTCTCCTTTTTTTCTCTTTTTTTTCCCCCCTGCTTGCCCCCCCGTTTTATTGCCCCCCGTTTCAAAAAAGTTGCCCCCCCATTTTGGAATCGCCCCCCCGTTTTAACCCCGGGGGGGCAGTGCACAGGTCTGATAGCGGCCTTACTAGGAAGATACAAAGGTGTTAAAATGTTAATTTTTTTTAATAAAAAAGACTGTAAAAGGGACAGAGAAAAAAAAAGAGAAAAGAATAAACATTATCAGACCTGTGCACGGTCTGGATAAGCCCCCTCCCGCTTTATTTGAGGATTCCCCCTAGCTGTTTTATTGCCCCCCTCGCCTAAAAATGAGAAAGTACCCAAAAATTATACTCTCATTTCTGACTTATTATGACGCCATCATCGCTAAATTTTTGCAATTTTTAGCCTATTTCAATGCATTTTAAGCCATTTTAGACCTATTTTTACTTAACTTTCGTGTGTTTTTTTTGTCTCCTTTGTCGTTTTTTCCTTTTTTTCTCTTTTCCTCTTCCTGCTTGCCCCCCTGTTTTATTGCCCCCTTTCCGTTTCAAAAAATTTGCTCCCTCCTTGTGCCCCTCGTTTTGGAAATGCCCCCTAATAAAACCCTGGGGGGCAGTGCACACGTAGGGCTGCATTGCAGTAAAACAACATAAATTATAAAACATAAAAAGCATATAAAATCATAAAAAAATATTAATTTCGTAATACGTTATGTTAAAAAAATGTAAAATTATATCTATATTGTAAAAAAATTAATGTTTAGTACGAACAAAGCTCAGATACCAGTTCGACTCTCCGTTCTTGCCTTCAGAGTATGCAAACCCAGGGTTCCACGTGCTTGGATATGAGCCAGGCACTAAGCAGACCCGTACAACGAGTGCTCAAATACCCGCTTTTCATCAGCGAGCTGTTGAAAGTAAGCTGAGTAATGTTGATATTTAGTGATGGGGAGTTCCGGTTTCCGGATGCTCCGGGGAAAATTTGGAGTTCCGGTTCGTGTTCGGGATTTTTGAAAAATCTCAATTCCGGTTGCGGGGGTTCCTCAGTTCCGCCCGGCACTATTAATGTTTGAATTTCATCGTTACTACGATAAAAAAAATCAGTTTTTATATAAAGTTATAGTTATAGTTTATTTTTATATAAAGTTATAGTTTTGTGTGGTAAGAGATAAAAATAGTCGCAAGTAGAACTACTTGAAATTTTACGGACGAATCTGACTCATTGTGCCATGATAACCTAGGTTTTTTTATGCCAAATCGACGCCACTGGCGCCTAGAATTTCTCGCTGGCACCTAAAATTTTGGGTCTAGGCGCCAGCCTGGCGCCTAGATTTTTGGCCATAAACGTATTCTTTAACCGTTTTTTTAGTCAACCAGACAAAAAAGAACTCAAAATTTTTAAGGTTTCAAAAGACTAATTTTAAAAAATTTTGTTCCGCTTCGCTTTGCTTAGCGCGTATTGTTTTAGTTTATCTACAATTTAATCCTTTTTTATGATATATATATGTATATCATATTATAACTGGTTACATTTTTTAATTAAAAAAACCCATTTAAAAGTAAAATTCTAAAAACACCTATTATTAGTTTTAATTAAAACCTGAAAATAACTTCTGAGAAAATCCTTTTTTGCTTGCACGGATATTGCAAGAACTTTTAAAGTGTTAAAAAGAATTTAATTTATCTTTAACACTAAAATGTTGAGCTTCAAGCTGTCTGTAATGGAGCTCCGCTTTGTAGAGCTACGGAGCAATCCACGTCCACGAGCAATTCACGGTCCACCTATGGTTGTACTAAATGTGTAAATAATAAAAAAGCTATGCTAGAGATTGTTTAGAAAAATTTTTTTGTAAACTAAAATTTTTCAAAACTTATTAAAGGCAATTAAAAAAACTGTAAAAATGCGAATAAAATAATTAAAACATTTAAGCTTAAATAAGCTTGAAATCAAATATTTTAGGCAAGGAACTCCAAAGCTCCCTCCGCTATAAGTGGCCGGGGCTCCGGAGCATGATGTGGAAGGGTAGGAACATCACTAGTCTTTATGTTTT
Source organism: Microlaimidae sp. YZB2_3 (assembly GCA_030248175.1). Lineage (NCBI taxonomy): Eukaryota > Metazoa > Nematoda > Chromadorea > Desmodorida > Microlaimidae > Microlaimidae sp. YZB2_3. The sequence goes on along the minus strand of JASAMX010003293.1, from coordinate 8,621 downwards.
CTTGTTAAAATATATAATTCTTGAACAAAATTTTACGCATTTTAAGTTGAGTATTGAGATGGGCAAAATGAGTCTTTTTTTTTAAAATTAATTGTACTACTATACAACACGAAACGTTTGATTACAAAAGCCATCTAAAAATATGCATATAGTGAAAAAAAAAACTAATAATATGTAACCTTTTTGTGAAAATAGAAAAAATATATGTTATTGGCGCCTAGATTTCTGGGCTGGCGCCTAAAATTTGGAGGCTAGGCGCCAGCTCTGGCGTCTAGGCGCTGGCGAAAAAAAAGCCAGATGATAACGAATTAAATTGGTCAAATGTCCCAGAGTTCCAGACCTGTGCACGGTCTGAAAATGTCCCCCCCCCCGTTTTATTGGAGGATTTGCTCCCCCCCCCCGTTTTATTGCCCCCCCCCCCCCCCCAAAAAATGAAAAAGCACCCTAACAATATGACGCCATTTTTTACCTATGATGACGCCATCATCGTAAAATTTTTGTAGTTTATTTCAATGCATTTAAAACTATTTTAGACCTATTTTTTAACCTTATTTCCGCTTTTTTGTCCTTTTTTCCCTTTTCCCTTCTTTTTTTCTTTTTTTTCCCTTTTTTTCTCTTTTTTTTCTTTCCCCCTGCTTGCCCCCCCCCCCTCGTTTCAAAAAAGTTGCCACCCGCCCCCCCCATTTTGGAATTGCCCCCCCCCCCCCGTTTTAACCCCGGGGGGGGGGCAGTGCACAGGTCTGGAGTTCGGCAAAGTCTAAAATGGTTGAAAATATTTTAGAAGGTTAATTTCTAATTTTTTATACTGGGACCCTTTTGCACAATTCTAGGCGGGTGTCTCGAATATTTGAAGGATACCATTCCTGAAAACTTTTTGGTATAGAGGTATTCTCAAAATTTAGGGAGCGGAGTATACCGATAACCGACAAAATACGAAGGGCTGTCCACCTATCGGTTCGGTATACCTCAAACAAGACTTGTTTTTGTCAATTAATATCTAAATATCTATATACCGCTAAAAATCGACTGAGCGCCCATTTTCGTTGTGTTCGCCACCCGACGTAGTTGGCTGACAGCATACATGGGCACGGGGAAGGGGGTTGGGGGGTTAACCCTCCCCAAATTCTGAGAAGATGGCTTTAACCCCCCCCCACTCAGAAGTGGGGGGGGGGAGAAAAAGTTAACCCCCTCAATTTTAGACAAATGAAGAAAACATGTCTTTAAAATGACTTCTAACTGCCCCCAAACTTAAGTTTTGAGGTCAAAATAAAGGTTTTAAGCAATAAAAAGCTCAAAAATGCTATAAAAAAGGCTTTTTGACCTAAAATTAGCGTTTTTTATCTATTTTTCCTTCAAAATCCAAAAACGATATGGGTAAAATGCACTCCAGAAAAAAAAACGATATGGGTATTTTGCGTTCCTCGGACTTTACCCCCCCCCCCTAATTTGGGGTTTAACCCCCCCCCAACTCCAGGATAACTTGCCCATGTATGGCTGACAGTAATTAGATTCTCCGATTCAGCACAGCACGCACGGTTCTCCGATTATGGTTTTGATGATTTTCGGTTTTTCCATCTCCTTGTTCCAAAGTATTTGCCGCCCTTCCTTTCTCTCCACACATTTAAACAATTTCATAACATTCCATTTAACTCCCGGTATGCTTAGAGCTGATAATGTTGTATTTTGTGTTATGTTTTTTACTTTTTTATTATAATTTATTATACTATATTTCAGTGCACAAAAGCGGACAGCCCCGACGTGAACAAACTGCAAGAAGCTGTAAAAATGATGACAGAACTAGCTCAATCCATTAACGAACTTAAGCGACGCAAGGATTTAGGTAATGTAACAACTTCCGTTTTGTTGATGCTTTAGAAATACGACGCCCTCATTATAGGCGCGAGTAAAGCAAAGCCCTGTTTTATAGAGTAAAACTAAGGGGTGATAGTGCAACATAGTTTGAAGTCGGTGATTACTAAAGCTGACCTTTAGTTTCAAGACCCTTATCCTTCATAATAAAAAAGTTTCGCAATTTGTTAATCATTATTTATGTATGAGCTCGCTTTATTTAACTTGTTGTTCTTAACGCCAAGTACTATATTGAAATAACTTATTGTGATTTTTTTCCAGTGATGAAGTACCGGAAAGATCCGGACGCAAGTTTCTCAGACACTCTCTCCAAAATCTCCCTCCATTCCATACGGAAAAAAAGTTCCCGATTTAGTATGCGCCTCCAAAACACGATGGGAATAGCGGCTGAGGTAAGACATCCTGATTCATTAGATAGCTTTCACAATAAAACAAAGTAAGACGTTTATTCTTGAATTGAAAAATAATTGCGGTAAATCCTGGGCCTCTCTCCAGGTACGCGCCTATAGATATAAAAATTAATGCAGGAAAATCTTGTTATAATAATCAATTTTTATAGCATACCTACCTGCTACCTGCAATAATATTATACATAAATTGTTTTAAATATAAATCTAATTAAAAATTCTAACAACAACCTGCATTTAATAAGTATAAACAGTTAATCGTTTACTTGAAAACTACGATGGACTAACTAAATAACTAAAAAATTAAGCAATTATAGTAAAATAATTAATTTTTAGCTTCGCGATGAGGAATTCGAAAAAGCGGAAATTGAGTACAAAGAAATCAGCAAATTCACTCGCGGTGTTTTGCGGGACAGTAAAACCTTCTGCGAACAGGTTCAGCATTGCACTGCGCAGCACGAGAGTCTGCTGGAAAGCCTAAGAGAAATTTGGCAACGAGCCAACTCCAGCGGGGCCTTCAATTCGGTAAGCAAACCCGGTTGATTCCGAAAAAAAAGTGGAATAAAAATTACTATTTTATTTTGACAGCAGGATGGTTTTTCATTGTATATAACTAAGAGTAACAAGTCCAACATTGTGCACACCCAGGGAGTTTGAAGGAAATGTGGCAACAGGCAAATTCCAATAAAACCCTCAATTCAGTTAGAAAACCGCGTTAGTTTTACAAAAAATTCTTGGAAATATCAGCGATTTACTTCCCCTGACCATGTATAAATTATAAGATTATAAATTACAACATGATCTAAATAGAATAGCTAAATTGGTAAATGATTGGCAACCTAGTTTGTCTGAGAATAAGTGTGAAGTTTTACACATTAACTGTTTAAATAATGTAAATCAGATGGATTATTACTTAAATAATAAGAAATTACCTACAACTAATATATGAGTAAAGACTTAAAGTTTTCATTATCACTGTCAAAAAATAGCTGCAAAAGCCATGAAAATATTCAACTTAACTTTTGGATGTTTCAAATCAAAATCCATTAAAAATTATTTTTCTGCATGAAAGCTTTGTGCGCCCAACAGTGAAATATTAAAGTGCTGTGTGGAACCCTTATGGTAAAGGATATATATTTACTGGAAAAAGTACAAAGATCATTCACAAAAAGAGTTTTTAAAATATTTAACTTAATACATACTGACTATGAAAGCAGACAGCATATATTTGGTTTGGAAACTTTAGAAAAACGTAGAAAAATAACAGATATGATTAAAAAATATAAAATCATAAATGGTCTTGGCCCCTTGGTTCTTTCCCCCCCGGGGTTTTTTTTTGTTTTTTTTTTCTTTTTTTTTCTTTTTTTCTTCTTTCTTTCTCTTTTTCCTTTTTTTCTCTTTTTTCTTTCCCCCCGCTCCCCCCCTTTCCCCCTTCTTTGCTCTGTCTCCCCGTTGGGTTGCCCCCTCCGTTTTCCCGGGGGGGGGGCGTGTTCGGTCTGGTCTTGTAAATTTAAATCCCAACAAATATTTTGTTCTTAATACTAATTATACAAGAGGTCATTAAAAAAAAGTAAAATTCAACACACTCGAGTTAATTGTAAAAAGTTTAATTTCTTTAACAGAGTCCCTCAGAAATAGAACTCTTTGAATAACAGCCAAATAAGCGCCAAATCATTATCTCAGTTCTAAAAATCTCTAAGAATATAAACCTCCTAAAAATCTTCTTGGTAATTAAAATGACTAAAAGAAGAGCTCTGTTTACAACAAGCCTTTAGTCATTAATTTCTAGCAAGCCAGAACTTCTGTGGTGAGTATCTTTCTTTTGTATTGTTTTGTGTTTGTGTAATTCGTAACCCAATTGGGTTGCATTTTCATATTTTACGCTAACTGTTCTTTTTTTGTGTTCTTATGCTACAAATAAAATCTTCTATCTTCTACAATCCTAAACATAGGCATATAGACCTGTGCACGGTCTGCAAATGCCCCCCCCCCGGAATATTAGTGGCTGTGCCCCCCTGTTTTATTGTCCGTGACTACTTGTGCTCATAGGCGGCAGCCTCTCGGATTTTTTGTTTGGGGGGGAGTATACTTGACCTCCGAAATTTGAGGGTGAGTGTCCCAAAAATTTTTTTGGGGTATGCCCCAAATACCTCATTTTTAGCGTTTTTGGTACTGGGACCCCCTAAATTTTAGGTGTGGATGTCCGGGGTGAGAAAAGCCAAAACCTAACCCAAAAACGGTAAAAAAAAATCAGCGACTAAGCTAAGCTTAAGCAAAACCTAGCTACGCCTAAGTAAAATCTAAGCTAAGCCTTAGCAGAACTCAAGCTTAAAGTCTAAGCGAAACCTAAGCAAAAGCTAAGCTAATTCTAAGCAAAACCTCCAAGCCTAAGCAAAATGTAAGCTAAGCCTAAACCTAAGCCTAAGCAAAATCTATGCCTAAGCAAAACCTAACCTAACCCCTCCCCCTGTCATTTTTGGGGTAGGTTTTGGCCTTCGGCGTCCGGAATAGGGTTACCCCCAAGTTTTGGGGGAGAGGGTGGGGGGTGTCGGCAGTTTCAAGATTTTGGGGGGTATAATAACCCTCCCCCAACATAGATGAACAGCCTCCCGAATTTTAGGGGGTATAACCGACCTCCGAAATTTGGGGGGGGGGTCCCAAAAAAATTTTTTTGGGGTATACCTCAAATAGCCGATTTTTAGCGTTTTTAGTACTGGGACCCCCCAAATTTTAGGGGGGTGTCATGGGTACCCCCAAAATTTAGGGGGGGGGGGTGTCAGCTATAATCGGAAATTTTGGTGGGTATAACCTCCCCCCTACCCACCTATGCCCCCGACCCCTCATCCCCTTCTTCCCCCAAAATTGAACGCTTCCTGCACTAAAAATAGGTGTTTTTCTTTATTTTGAATATTTTTAGGATTCGGGACCGACTCAAGATGTGATTAAATATCACGAATCAATAAGAAAACTGAGTCAAAGCGACCTTCCTGCTTTGTTTGATCAGGTAAAAAAAATTTTCCGAGATTTTTGAGTTATTTTCTATACCATACTGCTCGTTGGCATAATATACCATTTTTAGTTAAAGTCCAGAGAAAGGAAAGTTAAAACCGTATTACAACGGAAGTAGGGGGAGGGGGTTAAAATCTAAGATCCGTAATACTTACTATTAGTTACAAGTAACCTGATATTCCCCGGAGCCCCGCCCCAGTTAGTTTTGTGGTAATTTCATGAATAATTAAAGAGTGATGCTATGGATAATTTTGTATTTAAACAAGCTTAAAATCGCTCATTTTAACTTCAGAGCTCCAGAACTCCCTCCGCTTTAAATATCCAGATCTACAAAGCATGATATTGAAGGGTAGGAACATCGCTCTTTACGCACTATGTTTTTAGTGAAGTTTACTTTATAGTTTTAAATAAAACAATGAAAAAAAACACGCTATTTTTAACGTAAAAAGCAGCTTTCGTAGTTATTTTAAAATTATATTGGTAAAAAAAACCTGTAATCTTTAGCCTCAGTACCTCATTGACGGACGTGCTGCGTTACACTATCGCTGGCAATCTTACATTAGAACTCGTATTTATAAGGCGTCGTATTTCTGAAACATTATCACAACGGGAGTTGTGATGCAACAAACACTTTTTAGATAAAACTGAGGGTTCGGGTCCCGCTGACTGCGCTGGTGAAAATGTTTCCGGGTCCAGACAAACTGATCGAGAAGCGGAAAGATAAGCTCCTGGATTACGAGGCGGTGTGCGGTCGTGGAAAAACCAACGATCACACTAAAAATCAACTGGTATGTGTTTAAGGGTAGTCGGATTTAAATGCAGTCGGTATTGCTTTTGGGCATTGACTATTGCGCTCTCCACAGCCAAAAAATTATGTAAATTAACGATATTACGATCAGTACGTGATGAACTAGCTAGCCATACGCAGTTTACTGCATAATTTTGGGTATGACAAAATTAACGGCCAGCGGCCGAAATTAAAGCTGGCCGAATTTAATTCAGTCGCGAATCCGGACAAACTGATCGCGAAGCCGAAAGATAAGCTGTTGGACTACGAGGCGTTGTGCGGTCGGGAAAAAACCAACGATCACACTAAAAAGCAGCTGCTATGCCCCTACTTGTGGTAGACCGATTGATTTAAGTTCGTCCGGGTCTTAATTTCGGCCACCGACTATTGTGCTTTCTACCGCACGAAAAAATATGAGAATTAACTGAATACATCAAAATCAGTCAGTACAAGAGATCTATCTACCCGTAAGGAGTTCATTGCATAATTTTGCGCATGAAAAAAATAACGGCTAGCGGCTGAAATTAAGGCGGGCCGGCCGAATTTAAGTTAGTTACCCTAACCATTGGTGAAATGGGATTATACTATAGGTGCCCAGCTTTCCTGATTGTTGGCGAAAGGTTAAATATACGGTAAAAAAGGTATGGCCGCTGGAAAGAAAAATTTTCGGCAAAAGTAATGTTATAAATCTATTTATTTTTTGTTTTTTTGTTGGTCCTGTTGTAAATCTTTCTAAAAAAATTGGAGTCATGAACTGGTGTCTTCGATTTTTAGGGCAAGGTTACCGCTTTTTGAGAAATGGGAAGGCAGGCAGTGGCAGTTTCCAAATACAACATTTTTACCGCTATAAGTGAAAGTATTGTAACGTGCGGTTTGGCCCGTGTGTTTGCGCTGATGAATGAGTGTTCTGCTACCGCACGCTACTTGTGGTGTGGGTGTTTGCGCGATGTAGCCGTAGGCTATCTGACCCCGTATACCTTTATTACAAAAGTTTTAAACCCCGGGCGGGATACCCAAGTACCCGGCGGGGTTACAGAAAAGGCACGTAAAAATAACTAAGGGCGCGGTTTCCCAATCCCGGTTGGAAGGGAAGGAAGGCGGGGAAATTTAGTTAGAAAAGATGCGGAGCTTTGAGAAAACGCGAGCAGCTTTTGGTTAGAAATAACTTAGATTTTAGAGCAGCACTTTTGACGCAATTTATTTTCCGATCTCAAAGCAATAATAATTTACTTGAAAACCCGCGGGTTTATATACCCGCGGGATGCGTGGTTGTTTTGACTACAGGCGAAAAGTTTAGCAGACTGAAAGGAATTTGAAAGATAAGCGATTTTGACCTTTAGTTTAAAGAAAAGTTTTAAATTTAATAAAAAATAAATATGTTATTAAATTTATTTAAAATAGGAACCCCGGGCATTACACTATCCCCCCCCTTCGGGAAACTGTGCCCTCACAGTTCAATATTATAATAATATATGAGAAAATTATTTACATCAATGGTTATATTAATAATACATATATATATATTCTTTACGTTACACGTTTTATATGGAATAGGCATAATAATATCTATATGGCACTTATTTATATAAGGCGGGGAAGGAAGCAGAGGGGTGGGCCTAACCCAAAGAGTGAGAACTACCGGACAAATCCAGTATTTCCCAACCCCAGGGGAGGGCCACCCATTCGCCCCCTTCCCAATGGTTACCTGTACAACAAAATACATACAAACATACAACATACATATTATTTTTTTTGGCTAAAAAAAAATTATTTTTTTTTTTTTTTACGTACACCCTAAGTTTATAAAAAGTTTAAAAAAGATTTTTTTTTCTGAAAAATTTTTAATGTAATTTATATTTTCAATTAACAAATTTATATATTTTTTTACAAATAACAAAAATAAAAAATTGTCCGGCGGGGACTAACATCCTTCTGGCTAGGGGGATTTGTCCGGCAGATAATCTCGTCCGGTTAAGGGGAAATAAAAAATCGTCCGGCGAGGGGGAAATCAACTTTTCTCGTTCGGCGAGGGGGAAAACAGGAATATCATCCGGCCGTGGCTTAAGCCGGCGGGCCCTGGTCGGCCGACTCCTCTTCTGATTCCGGCGTTGAATTGTCCGGCGATCTGGGGCAACTGTCAGTGAAAACTAGCTGCTGCTGCGGCCGGCTGGGATGAATGCTGGGGCGGTGGGGCTAGGCGGGCCCTGACCACCCTCCACCGGTTTATTGCGCTCCCATAGTTTCGGCAAACGGCCACTTCCAAAGTCGTCCGCTTGAGCCAGGCCACCCGCTCGTAAACCGAAAACTGCCGGGTAAACGGCAACTCCCGGTTAAGGGTGTCTAAAAATAGAACCACCTGGTCCTCTGGGTAGCCCGGCTGGGCGCCGGAAAACACCCGGCCGTTTCCGGTGCTCCGGTGAACCGGTCTCCACATAATGTTCGTCTGCGTGGGTCGCCACCTCCCGGATGTAGGCTCGGTGGGTGCCCACATCTTCCACCCGGCAAAGGGTCGTCCAACCGGGGTGGAGCAATACGTACTCGAACGAAGA